>JZKD02S1626695.1:752896-762980 GCA_000966675.3 Picea glauca
TCCTTGGCGCGAAAGCAGGAACTCTCCACGGCGTGCCACGTGTGGGTCGTCTGTCAGGCTTTTCGGGCCTTGTCACTTTCCACAGCATTTTGAACTGGTGAAGCGATGCGCTTAGTTGTTGAAAGCTATCGCTTTCCTCAGCACACAATAGGTCCTAAAACATGAGGTTAGCTGTTGAAAGCAAACAGTCATTTTTTTAAATGGAAGACTTTATTTTCGATTGTTTCCTAAGACCCACCACAAAAACCAAAAATTTTCTGAACCGAAAAAACTCGAAAATGACTTAAAGCTACTACTGAAAGCTATAATATCCACCCAAACTCGGCCAAAAGGACGGTTTCATTTTGGGAGTTAACAGGACCCAAAGTCCTTAGCTAGTCTGCGCCCAACATAATGTCACAACCGCACACGTCGATAGAAAACATATGATATTTCAGGTGGTAGTCACCAATTTGGAGACACACATTTTCACAACGCCCTCCACATTTCATGGAGCCACCATCAGCAATCATGATTTGGAAATTATTAACTGCATGGATGTAGCAATGAGTTTCTTGGGAAATGCGGTGATGAATATAATTATGGGTGCTTCCACTATCAACTAGAATGATGACCTTCCTATGCTTGATGTAACCGATTCGCTTGAGGGTTTGGGGAGCATAGAGGTCAGTGAGAGCATTTAGGGAAATGAATGGTTCTACTTCAGGAGGGTTTGAGGGAGGGGTTATGTTAGTGGTTTTAGGTGACTTTGACATAAGAGGAGTTTCAACATCCTCTTGTGAAATATCCTCCGAGATGGCCATAAAAATATTTTGTTCCTTACACTTGTGGCCTGGGAAATATTTTTCATCACAATTATATCAAAGGCCTTTGATTTGGCATTCATCCATTTAGGCCCTGGTCAATTTTTGGATCTTTAGTGGAGCGGAGGGAGTAGTGGGATTATTGGTTTAGTGTGAGGGATAAAGGACTGGTTTTGAGAAGATACAACCTATTGTTCTTATTTATCTCTTTTAGTATCCTCCACCCAACTCTAAGGCTGAGCCATGAGGACATGGGCTCAAATCTCATCCTTGAGGCCATTGATAAAACACTCTCTGGAAAAAGGCATCAGACATGCCCTCTGTCCGAAAATCCAGGTGCTTAAAAGAAGATATAAAGTCTTCTATTGTGCCTGACTGTTTCAACTTTTTTAAATGGCCCAAATGGTTGGTGTCAATGTCAAAGAATTCATAAAGCTCTACCACAAAGTGTGTCCAAGCAATATACCCTTGACGAGAAGTTTTTCTCCATTGCAACCATTGCCAACATTCTTGATCTAGATGGAGAACACCATACCAAAGTTTGGCCAAGTCATCTGTAATGTTGTATAAAGAGAAATAATGTTCCATTTGGGTTACCCAACCAGTGGGATCTGAGCCATCAAATTTTGTCACATCCACTCGTGAAAGGCATAGGTCATGTTGAAAGTGATGGTGCTGAAAGTTATGGGAATGAGAGGAATTTTCAACTTTAGTATTTGGAGGTGGGTCAGATAATCGACAGATTCAAATTGGGTATTCAAGTCTTGCTTGATTTTATCCATTGAGGACTTCATGGTTTTATTGATGGCGACAAAAATGGCACTGAGTTGTTTCACTTCTTGTTGGGTCTCGGTGAAATTAGATTGCAAGGTATTGAAGCAAGATTCCTAGTCTTGGCTATGGGTATGGGCCATGATGATGAGGGAACATAAATGGGGCGGGTGGGGTAAAACTTTTTGTTGAAAAATGATATGTATGAATGTGATAAGGGCAGAGAGATGAATCCAATGGAATAGGTCTCAAATAATGCTGCAAAAATTTCTGGACTTTTTATTTTTTTATTTTTTTTACACCTGCAGAGTTATACTCTGGTCTGAAGAATACTACAATGATGAAATTCCCAAATGCTTAACCAGGAAGACTTTTTTAATGATATGGCAAGCTGAACATAGTTGCATGGAAATAGATCTTTTTTGTTTTAATTTGTTTATGTTTCTGTCCCCGAGGATTAGGTATTCAAGGGTTCTACAGACAAGGGTTTTACCTCTGCTATAGATCTCTTATATACATGTGGGGTCCAAGAGTAGTAATCAACCCAATATCTCAGGGAACTAACTAAGGAGGCTAAATTGTGCCCTTAACCATACTACCCAACTACCCAGGTACTAGAGAGTATCTTCTTGGCTTTTGTTCTTGGTAGCACTATAGCAGTTAGGCGACCGATCGGTTTATCTAAAGAGGGATTCAGGTAATCTAGGTCGATCTGTACATAGAAGATGTCTTATGCACTACCACTCGAAGGGGTACCAATAGGGTTACAAGGGTGGCCAACATATGTTCTCTTAAGTACCACTTGTATTTCCTACATGTATGAATCCCTCAATTGTGGGTTTATGTGCATAATGACATATCTTTGTGGCTTAAAGACGTCGGAATACGTCTCTACCCTAAAAAAAATTAACCCACAATTTCTGTCAAGAAAAGTGTTCTAATACCACTTGTAATATACCGGATATAAAAAGTATGCAAAACAGAAATAAAATGCTAGAAATGAAAAAATAACAACAATATAACCAAAACAATCACCACAATAACACTGAAATGATATAAGAATAACAACAAAAATAACACTTTGATTCTGAGAGAAATGTTCTTGGGCCTCTTCGAGGGGGAAACCTCCAGTCGAGCAGAGCTCTATTACAATAATATCCAAGCTAGGGTTCTCATACCATCGACTCCTATTTATACTAAATATGTCTATCAAAAGAAGCATCTAGAGGAAGATCCTTCTAGATCTGGAAGCCTCTATTAGGTCTTCTTACATTCGACTTATTCTATTTTATTGCAAGGCCTTATTAATGTTGACCTTTATTACATATGAATATATTGTTCTACCTATGTGTGGGTTAGGACCCTAACACCTTGCCTCTTATTTATACTCTCCATCTTCTAGGTCACTTAACCCATTTCTAGGTCACTTAACCTATTTTCTTTATTTTTAGGGTTAACCACTTTCAATAATTAGAATGTTCTCCATTACTTTATCATTTAAATATTCCTCCTTGACTTTGTCACCTCACTTTATCATTTAAATAATCTTCTTTGATTTTGTCACTTCACTTTATTATTTAAATAATCCTTCTTGACTTTGTCACTTTACTTTATCATTTAAATAATAATTTATTCTTTGCAATCTCTTTGACTTCTTTGACCTTTTGGGGTTTCAAGCCAACATATGAGGGTCCTCCAACTTTGTAAGGCCATAACTCTCAAACCGTGAGGAGTTATGTGACGTTCCACATACCACCAGAAATGGCATGACATGTACTATCCATATAGAATATTATTACCTTAAAATATATTAAAACTCATACCATTATACATGAAACAACCTTGGGTTTATTACCCAAACCTGTGTGCTACTAGAATTTGCTACCAGACTTTCTTCAAGGGTTGACATCAATGACAACCAACCTTAATTAACATGAAGGATCACTAATATAATGTCTCAATAAATATACATGAAATACATCGTGCATACGAGTCAAAGAATCAGACAAGGCTAGTCGATAAGCCACAGGTCCTTTCTTTTCCACACTTTGAAAGGTCCCACAAACCTAGGAGAAAGTTTAGCACCCTTTCCAAACTTGATCGAAATCTTGTGTGGTTTTACCTGAAAGAAAACTCTATCGTCAATTTCATAATTTTGGTCAATGCGATGTGCATCAACATAACTCTTCTGTTGATATTGTGCTTCTTTAATCCTTTGTCTTATCGATTGCATCTGTTCTTCCATTTCTTGAACTACTTCTGGTCCTACCAGGACCCTATCCTCAAGTCGATCCCAACTCATCGGCGTCTGACATGGTCTCCCATAAATAAACTCAAATGGTGTCATTTATATGGTACTCTAATAGTTTTTGTATGAAAACTCTACTAGTGGAAAGAAATCTTCCCAGCGTTTCTCTTGCTCCATTACATACATATGAAAAATATCCTCAAAAATTTGGTTCGTTCTTTCTGTTTTCCCGTCTGTCTCAAGGTGATACGCTATACTAAAATTCAGTTCTGTTCCCAAAGCCTATTGGAAACTAGTCCAAAATCATCATGTAAACATTGATCCTCGATCAGATATGATCCTTCTTGGAACACGATGCAGTCTCACAACCTCACTGTCAAAAACTCTAGCTATGTCTGGCACTTGTTACATCGTACATACTGGAATAAAGTCTGCACTCTTTGTCAGAGTGTCTACTACCATGAAAATCGAGTCATGTCTCCTTTCCTTTAGTGGCAAACCAACAATTAAATACATCAAAATAACCTCCCATTTTGATTTCAGAATAACGTGTTGTTGTAACAATCCTGTCAGATGTCTATGTTCAACTTTCACTTGCTAACATTCTAGACATCTCGCCACATGACTAACTATGTCTACTTTCATTCATTTCTAGAAGAATAAAGGCCTAAGGTATTTTTTCATCTTCATGACTCTCGGATGAGCCATGTACACTGCTATATTAGCTTCGCTCAAGATAAAACTTCTTAATTCATCATTAGGTGGTACGTAAATTCTCGAGTTAAATCTTAACAATCCATTGTTGTCTAAAGAGTAACCTTCAAACTCCGGACCATCATGGTATTTCTTCCAATATTATCCTTAACTTATTTATACCAATCATCATCGATCTGTAAAGTTATAATATTTTCTCAAAATTTCCTTTGAAGGTGTATTACCGAGAGGATGTGTGGTCTCTAACTTAACACATCTACCACTCTATTCACTGTTTCTTTAATGTAAGTAATCTCAAATTCATAATCGCTAAGTAATTCTAACCAACACCTTTGTCGCATGTTTAATTCACTCTGTGTAAATATATGTTGTAGTCCACAGTGATCTATCTTTAATTCGAATTTTCATCCAATCAGATAGTGTCTCCAAAATCTCAAGGAATATAAAATTACCAATAACTCCAAGTCATGCGTTGTGTATTTCTCCTTATGTATTCTCAATCTCCTTGAAATGTAAGCGATCATTTGATTGTCTTGCATCAAAACTCTTCCTATACCATCCTTGGATGCGTTTGTGCACACCAAAAATACCATGTCCATGTTGGAGACTTTTAGTATTGGTGTTGTCGTAAAAAACTCTTGAAGCTTTTTAAATGATTCAATGTGTTTCTCTGTCTAGATGAACTTCTTGTTTTTCTTTTGCAATTCTATGATCAGATTTTCTATCTTCGAAAAACCTTCGACGAATCGTTAGTAATATCCTGCTAAACCCATAAAGATGCATACTTCTTTTATGTCTTTCGGTGCTGACCATTCCATAATATCCTCTACATTTTTTTGATCCACAACGATGCCTTCACCAAGTATGATATGTCATAAGTAATGAATCTTCGATTGGTAAAAAGAACATTTCAATAGTTTCCCATACAATTTGTTTTCTCGTAGACATTGTAGTACCAATCTTAAATGTTCTTCATGTTCTTCTTTTGTCCAAGAATAAATTAGTATTTCATCGATCAATACTTGAACAAACTTATCCAAGTATTCATGGAACACCCCATTCATCAAACTCATGAATACCCCGGAGTCGTTTGTCAATCCGAATGGTAAAACTATAAACTCATAGTGTCTGAACCTCATCTTAAATGCGGTCTTAGGGATATCTTCTTCTTTAATCCATAATTGGTGATATCCTAATCTCAAATCAATATTTGAAAACATCGTCGCTCATTTCCTTTGATCAAAAAAATCATCTATCCTTGGCAACTGATATTGGTTCTTGATCATCGCTTTGTTCAATTGACAATAGTAAATACAAAGTCTCCACGATCCATCCTTCTTTATTGCGAAAGTAATTGACGCACCCCAAGGTGACACACTTCGACGTATAAGTCCCAAGTCCAACAAATCCTTCAATTTTATTTTCAACTCCTACAACTCAGACATTGACATCCGATATGGAATTCTCACTATTGGGTCAATTCCAGGGTTCAAGTCTATCATAAACTCCAAATATCTTTCGAGCAGTAAACCTAGTAACTCTTCCAGAAACACGTATGTGAACTCTTGTACTACATGAAGGTTTTCTAATCCTTCCACCTCACCCTTTTTCATTTAGCACTAAGATTGCATAAAGCCTGCATCCCTTGCGCATACTTTTATGTAGTTGTAAGGAAGAAATAAACCTCAAGGAAATCCCTTGGTTCCTTCCTACAATCACTCTACTTTGTCCCAAATCATCTTTAAAAATCAATCATTTAGTCTTATAGTTGAGTATCGCATCATGTGATTCCAATGAGTCCATACTGATCATTATGTCATAAGATCCTAAGATTGTGACATATAGGTTGGCCTTTGTTACAAAGTATCCCAAGTTAATGCTATAGTCTGTAACCTCTCCTCCAACCTTTTGTTTGGCACTCGATGCCATTTCTACGTATCTAAACTCGTCTTGCTTGACTGCCTTTACCTTGATTATTTTTAGCGTTGCACTAGAGATAAAGATTTCTATAGCACCTGGATCTATCAAAATACTTAAAGTTTGGTCGACGATTGTATGTGACATCTCGAGCACAATGGACTGGTGCTTGGCCTAGTGGTTGTTCACGGATGCATGTATCTGATGTGACTTGCCCAAATCTCCCACTGTAGTGAGACTAGAGGATCTGACCGCTCTGGCCTTCTCAATTGAGAGGTCTCGTTGGTAATATGGCTCTCCAAATGTATAACATCCAGTCTTCAGTCCAGTACTCCTGGTCCCCGAAGTAGAATTTGTTGGCCTAACAGTGTGTGATCCTTCTTCGTTCTACTGAACAAGCCTAAACTACTACTACTAATTCAGACGATGTTGTTGTTGTTTTTGTGGTCCTCTATAAGGAATCCTCTACTGAGGAATTTTTCATCGTGGTGTCGTGAACATAGGACCTTGTTGTGTATCTCGAGGCCCTGAAGTCTGTCTAGTTGGTCTTTGATATTCTTGCACTCTTGATTTCATCTATCGAGTTGGTCTAGAAGGAGTCCTACCCTGACCCCCATTGTTCATCTCTTCCTCAGCTATGAAGGCCTTCTGAACTACATTGTGCAATGTCTGAGGCGTTAGAATACTCACCTTCGCATGAATGTTGAAGTTAAGGATGAATAAAAACTTGTTGACCTTTAACTTCTTTATGTTCAGACGTAGAGCGTACCTAAGCAACTCCATGAATCTGGCCTCATACTCTGGCATCATACGACCACCTTGTTGTAAGGTGTTGAACTCATTAAGTTGGCGCTCAATGAAATCCTCGGACAAGTACCTCTGCCAGAACCGTTCCTCAAACAACTCCCATGACATGTCTTCGACAACCATATTTACTTGAGATAGGAGCATCTCCCACCATAGAATATCACTCCCCTTCAGTTGAAATAATGTCATGTAGACTTTCATGTTGGAGGTGTAATCATGAACTGCAAAGCACATCGCCATATTCTCCAACCATGCCTCAACAGCTGAGTTGTTCATGGCACCCATAAACTCGGGAAACTTCATCTTTTTGAGTTCTCTATGTATACTATTACTACCAGCTGGAGTGCATTGTGATCCCTCATTCGGTACATGTGCTCTTTCCTCATCTTGATCCACTCGGTTAATCAATGCATCTGAGATCCTCAAGAAGGATCTCATCATACCCACCACATCTCCCACAACAACCTGCTCCTACTCAATGATGTGTTCTTCTCCTTGGGGGTTATGCCCCTCTTGAGTGGATACTATTAGAGGTATCACACCTCTTCCTTCAGTACCACGTCGTCTACCTCCCCGATGTCCTCTAACCATGATTACCTGCATGAAAAATTTCAAGATTTAGTTAGTGATATAGTTCAATCATTCATTTAACATAGTGGAATGTGTAATGGTCCAATGTCACAGGGTTGAACCTACTCTGATACCATATGTAAAGGCCCCTCTATTACGACAACAAAAGAGTGATTACAAAAGAGGTAAAAAAAAAAAATTTATGACAACCGTTAGAACAAGTGATATGCATCACAAAATACATTAGTAATCACACAATCAATCTGAATGCATCATCACTATTAACCAAAAAACCACATCACATAAAAATAATATAAGGAAACTACCCACCCAACCTATCCTGCAAGGTTAGGACCTCGAAGACACATAATCAATGCTCAAGCCCAGGATTCATTCGATTGATTTTGACCACTTAAAGTCTCGGGACTGGTGACTGTTCTGAAAAACAAGGAGATATCTAATTCTCTTAACCTCACTCATACTCTAAAATTTTGTGACTAAACAACAATATACCATTTTATAATCTTTATATCACATAATAATTCTTCTATAAATTAACAACCATTAATCAAATTTATGTATAATAAGCAATAACATTCATAACGTTGATCAGAAAGCATAACAATATCTTCCACATAGTATGCATGCACTTCATCCAACATAAATCCACTAGATAGAAAATATTACACTTTTAATGTTATACACTGAAGGATCATATTGAAATTAATAAATTTCAAGTCAAGAAGAATTCACAATTCTATTTAATTCGTAATTATAGCATATATCAACATCAATTCTCAACTCGAAAAAAGATAATTTATGAATTGAAAAATAAAAAAATTAATCTTGCATATCTAAAATGACCTTGAACTCTTTCTGGATTGAGGAAATAACAATTTATTTTGCCTACAATGTAAATTATCCTTTAATAAGAATTTATGTCATAACACAAGTTAAGGTCGTCGAAGTCTTAGACTCCAAATCTTAAGTCTCTACACAAATTAATCAAAATAAATCTCACTTTAAGTTTTGTTAGGGTTGTAAGTTAGTTCTTAATGAGTATCGTGGTATCCAAAATGCTCTCTAGAGTTCAACTATACTGAAACATCTACCCAAACTAGGACATAGGTTTAAACTGGTATCCTACCCAATTTGACAACAATGAAGGAACCCCAAGACCCAATTGAAAAAATATGGCAGTGGCAAAAGATCTCTAACTTCTGGTCGACTAACACATGGTTTATCTCTCGATTTTAACTCAGGGTTTTACCAAGATTGTGGCGACTCCGAGATTTAATCGCATGAAGGACACTTCACGGAAACGTTGATCTTAAGACATTCTCATTCAAGATTTGGTAATTTAAGTTACAAGATAATAATTTAAGAAATTGAAAATCACTGGGGAAGACTTAACCAGTTGATAATCAAGATCCAAGTAAATTGGTTCTACACGATCCTCGAAAGGTAATTTCGAATTTGGGTAAATTTGGATTTTTTGCGAAACCCAAAATTTATCACGAACAACAATAATCAAACACACAAACAACGAATATTTTACCCAATTTACAATTACCTACAGACGTTCTAACATTCAGAATAGCCATCAATTCCTACGGTGATCATGTGAAATTATCATTTATTTTTCTTTTCCTTACCAGATTTTCCAGTTAACTATAAATGAACTAAGACGGCTAGCATCGAGAATAGAATCATCGCCACTAAGATTTAATACATAGATTCTATTGCATACTATCTTAGCAAAATACAACAATTATTACAATGTCAAGCACCACGTGATATATATATTTTTCAGTGAATCTAACAAGTTCAATCCCAACGTCAATAGATATGCAATGACCATAAGAATATCAACAATTTCGAATGGAAGTTTAACATACAACAACTTATAATTTTTGAAATAAACGATGACGTAGACCAAGAGAAATCGATGACAACTTTTGACTTTTTAAATGACCATGAGCCTGACTCGGATCATAAACCTTTAACCCTAACTCCAAAATTTTCCATGCATAAGAGCACCATTGAAGAGAATTCTGATAATCAAAAGAATTTGGGCTTTGACAAAATTAAAGTTGATATTTTCTTAAAGGATTTAAATAGTAAAGTAAAACTCCTAATGACAACATTGAAAAACTCTATCATAATTTTACAACTACCCTTTCCACTTCTATTAACAAGTTCTCTTTCGAGGTGTCCCATAAAAAGAATAATAGAACAACCAACCCTTGGTATG
>JZKD02S1626695.1:763030-778568 GCA_000966675.3 Picea glauca
CATTAGGGATGCTTCTAATGAGCCCTTAAAACTCGATAAGATCAATACGTACAAAGCCCTAATTAAAAAGAAAAAAAGATACTATATCAATAAAAGGCAAGAGCAACTTTCACAATTGTACAAGTTGGATCCTAAGAAGTTCTAGAGCCAAATTCTAAAACGCAGTACTAAAGAAAATAATAGCATTCCCTTAACAGACTGGAATTCCTACCTTAAAATTCTTTACGAGTTCCCTAATGCCATGGACACCATTCTTATTGTCCCTACAAAGGAACAAGCTTTTTCTTTAGATGACATAGAGTTCGAGGTTAAGCAGCTCGCAAATGAGAAAGCTAAAAATATTGAAGGCTACCAAACTTAAATTTTTAAAATTGGAGGGCCAATCCTTATCCCTTACATACACAAGCTCTTCATTTTAGCAGTCAAGTAGGGCTTACCCTAAACCCTGGACGCAAATCCTCGATTTTCCTATTTTTAAAAATGGGGATAAAAACATTCCCTCTAATTATAGGACCATTATGATTAGCCTGATTTTAACCAAGCTTTATGGAATTATTCTGGAAAAGAAGATTAGCATTTGGCTAGAAAGTCACAGTAAAAGAGCTAAAGGCCAGGCCAGGTTTAGGATATATCATTCAACTGTGGACCATCTTGTTACCTTTAGGATCATTGCAGAGGAGTTCCGCAATACTAAAACCAATATTTTTTGTTGTTTTGTTGACTTTAGAAAATCTTTTGATATGGTTCCTAGGAAAACCCTTCGGAATAGGTTGGAAGAGATAAAAGTGCCTCTCTAGTTGAGGGTTGCTGCAATAAGTATATATGAGAACGTTATTGCTAAGTTTAAAAACACTGAGGGCTGGTCAAAAGAGATTAACTACAATATCAGAGTCAAACAAGGTTGTCCTTTGTCCCCTACCCTTTTTGGTATATACATTGATAAATTAGAAGAATGCTTGGAAAAATCAGGTTGTGTCGGCCCTACTCTCACTGGTATAGTCATCAATCTTCTTCTTTATACCAATGAGTTCTTATGCCAAAGAGTCCCCATGATCTTGAAAACCAACTAAGAATCCTCAAGTATTTTTCCTCCAATATGGGTATGACTGTTAATACTGATAAGACTAAGGTCATGATTATTAAATCCAATAAGATCCCTTATGATACCTTTGTATATAAAAACAACAAATTGGAGGAAGTGACTTCATACAAATATCTTGGAATTGATATTCATCACAAGATTAATTGGAATTATAGCATTGAGAAAAGGATTATTGGGGGATGGAAAGCTTATTATGGTCTTGAAAAAATTGTAAATCAACTGATCTTTGGAGTTGGGATACGAAGAAAAACCTCTTTGAGACTCTTGTTAAACCTGTTATTCTTTACGGATGTGAGGTCTGTTGATACTGAGAGGAGGGTGAATCAGTATCAAGTACAATTTTAAAACCTTTTTCAATTTATACTTAAACCATTCAGTTATATCCAATGAGCAATGAACAATAGTATAAGAGTTACACCATGCACAATCTATGAGAAATAATCAATAGTTATTGTTCAAGGGAAATAATGACTTCCAAAGGTAGCTACAGCTTCCAAATGTAAAGGGAGGGATAAATCTCGAGGAGGAAGATACAATCCTCCAATATCAAGAGAGATTTGAACTCTCCATCCTTGCCCCTTCCTTCCACCAAAGAATATATAAGATATACTAAAACTTTACATTAAATCATCACCATCAACCAATCATCACATAGAACCTGATAATGTTTCCTGAGACTTCTTCAATTTCTTAAATTCTTCAATTCTTCAAGTACTATGATCTGTAGATAATATTATTCAATTTATTATCTAAAACTCCTCCAAGTTTCACCCCTTAAATCCTCCCCAAAAAGAAGTTATAAAGAGAATGGTAGACCTTGTTCAATTCTGATTTATTCAGGAGACCGAACTTGTACAGAATGCCCCGCGCCCAATATTTAACATTCGATTCTGAAACTCAAACTACGGTCCATACTCTTTCCAATGAAATTTTTCCCACATCATTTGGATTCTTGATGAAGAAGTTATGATGGTTTTACCCGGAACACCTCTTTATTGACTAACTTTAGGACTGGTCACAAACCTTATCTTCCATAGAGTATATCTCCATAATTATAGTGAATCAATAGCTGGAATTTTTACCACAGGTACCTTGATATGTCTTCTCAATAGCATAACAATTTCACCATCTGAATCATTATAGAAAGAAAGTTATAGAAACAATGGTAAGCTGACCTGAAAATAACATACCTTGGAACACATCACCAAAAGACTTCATCCTCCCTTGAAATGTAGCCTTCTTTACTTTTGATTTCCTTTGAAATTAGACTTGTGTATCAAATGAATGTATAATGATATTTATTTATACCATTTATGTCACTTTATTTTAACATTAGGGCCGACCTGACACTTTCTTATTTTGTAATTATTTTATTTAATTATCTTCAGGGCCTACATGTACTTCCTTCTTCAATTCATTTTGTCATGTTCAAAATTTCATTTCTCCTCAACCATGAGGATCCACGTGACATGCCACATACCACCAGAAAAAACATAATGTATACTATCCATACATGGGTGTTGTATCTGCATGTGCATTTTCCTTCATGCCCAAATACTTTCATCAATCTTGCAGTCCAAAACCCATGACTAGGGTTGACATCAATGACAATAACCAATCTTCCAACAATATCCTCCTTTGTCATTGATGGAAACACTCATGATCCCCCTATCATCATGATCCCAATTTTTCTCCCCCTTTGACATCAATGGCAAAGGGTAGGGCTTCTCCCTCTGAGTTTAATGGCAAAAGGTAACTCTCTTCTTTGGGGATGCTCCCCGTGAACATATGGAACTCAATAATACTTCATCCTTATTTTTGGTCTTTGAGACTTTTTCTTCCTTGGAATCATTTTTTGTGGATTTTTTCTTCTCTCTTTTCTTCATGTCTAGGATGTATATGTTGTTTGGTCTTCTTGTTGCAGTTGCAACCAATCTTCCTGAGTTATTTTATCTCATTTTACATTTTCGGGAGTCAAACATAAGAGCGTATCCTTGATCACACATTTTACTAACACTGAGTATATTATGATTCAAGTCTTCAACCAATAGAACATTATTTTCTTTTACATTTTTTCTTCCAAGTTCTACTACACCTTCTCCAATTATTTTGGTAGATGAGTCATCTCCAAATGCAACATTGCCACCCTTTCTCTTCCAGCTGATGAATTTTTCTTGATCCCGAGTCATGTGTGAAGAACATCCACTGTCTATGTACCATTCATCTTCTTCTTTACATTCTTCAGCGATCAATGCTATTCAACAATCTTCATTGTTTGAAACCTCTTTCCTTCTCCATACTGTGGTTGGCATAAGGACATCTTCATTCATATATCTGCAATCTCATGCTTTGTGACCAAGATAATTACATTTGTAACATGCAATATTTTTGTCCATCAATGGGGAAAATGAATTATAACTTCTATTGACAAATCCATGATTATTTCCATATATTCTATTTACACCATTCATGTTTTTTGCGTATGTGTTCCTTTCATTGATTCTGCAATTAATTGTCTTATGTCCAAAATTTTTGCAAGTATAACAATGACCAAGAAAAAAAATTTGATACCTTGGAGTAAGTGGGCTTCTTTGTGATGTAGTCCATCTGAGTTCATGATCTATTCTTTTGTAGTTTCCTTCATAATGATTGAATATTCTTTGATTTCTGAAGGTATGAGGTCTTCTTGGATATTCATCTCTTTTGTAATCATTCCTTCTTTCTAATATCCTGGCCCACTTCTCATCAGTTGTCTGTGTAGCTCTTTTTTAAACCTTCTTGTTGGTATTTTCATCTTCTTTGTATGAAGTTTCACCCATGCATCCAATATGTCTTAAGTCTTTTGGCACTTGAGAGTTTCTTAAGCTCTTCCTCGATGAGACAAATTCTTGTTCAAGTTTCTCACAATCTTTTTCTTTCTTCATCATTTGGACATTCCTTACTTCTCCTATTCTTCTTTCTTCTTCAAGTAGAGTTTTCAAGGAAATGGTTTCTTCTCTTAGTTTCTCAAAGTCTTCTAACTGTTTCTTCAAGTTTACAGCTGTCTTTTCGAAACTACCAAATTCACTTCTTAGTTTTCTTTGCGTGCCTTTGAGCTTGGTATTTTCAATCTCAACATGCTTCAATTTTTTAAGATTCTCATCTTCTTGTTGAATAATTCTTTCTTCATGATTTTCTTTTTCTTCATTGGAATTTTCTTCTTCAGTGTCATTTCTTTGAATCCTTGGATGAGGACATTCAAATTCAACATGACCTACTCCTTCACAATTAAAGCAAAAGAACTGACCTCTATTTTCTTCTTCGAAATCTGATATGTTGTAATTTGCTTCAACTTCTTCTTCTTCTGATTCTGCTTCTTCCCTTACATAAAGGTCTTGTAGTTTGTCCCAAATATCTTTTTATGATGCACATAATCCCACCTTGGATTTCACTGAATCTGTCAATCCATCCAAGATAGTATCTATTGCCAATTTGTTGTTCCTTTTTTCTTCCTTCTGAGTTGCAATCTTTGGTTTCTTCAAAGAATTGTATCCTGAAGCAACTGAGAACCAAACATCTACCCCAAGATATTTCTAGTAAGTTTCCATTCTATTACTCCACTATTCAAAATTTCTTCAATCAAATGGTGGAATCCCATTTGGAATTTTTTCTTCCATTTCTTCTTAGGATCTTCCTTCCATTGGTTAAACTATACTAAAGGTAATCGGCTCTGATACCAATTGTTGATACTGAGAGGGGGGTGAATTAGTATCAAGTACAATTTTAAAATCATTTTCAAATTATACTTAAACCATTCAATTATATCCAATGAGAAATGAACAATAATATAAGAGTTACCACAATACACCATGCACAATATATGAGAAATAATCAAGAGCTATTGTTCAAGGGAAGTAATGACCTCCAAAGGTAGCTACATATTCTAACTGTAAAGGGAGGAATAAAACTCCAATAGGAAGATACAATCCTCCAATATAAATAGATATTTGAACTCTCCATCCTTGACCCTTCCTTCCGCCCAAGAATATATGAGAGATAATAAAACTTTACATCAAATCATCACCATCAACCAATCATCACATAGAACCTGATAATGCTTCCTGAGACTTCTTCAATTCCTACAATTCTTCATTTTTTGGAGTACTCTGATCCTTTAGATAATATTACTCAATGTATTCTCTAAAACTCCTCCAAGTTTCACTTCTTAAATCGTCCCCAAAAAGAAGGTATAGAAAGAATGGTAGACCTTGTTCAATTCTAGTTTATTCAGAAGACTGAACTTGTATGGAATGTCCCGCGCTCAATATTTAACATCCGATTCAGAAACTCACATACAAGAAACTACAGTCTGTTTTCTTTCCAATGAAATTTTTCCCATGTCATTTGGATTCTTGATGAAGAAGTTATGACTGTTTTACCCATAACACATGTTTCTTGACTAACTTTAGGATTGGTCACAAACCCTATATTCCACAAAGTGTATCTCCATCATTGTAGTAAATCAAGAGATAAAATTTTTAACTCAAGTACCTTGATATGTCTTCTCAATACCATAGAAATTTCACCATCTAAATCATTCTATAAAAAACATTATAGAAAAAATGGTAAGATGACCTAAAAATAACATACCTTAGAACACATCACCAAAAGACTTCATTCTCCCTTGAAATCCAACCTTCTTTACTTCTGATTTCCTATGAAATTTGAATTGTGTATCAAATGAATGTATAATGATATTTATTTATACCATTTATGTCACTTTCTTTTAACATTAGGGACGACCTGACACAATCTTATTTTGTAATTCTTTTCTTTAATTATCTTCAGGGCCTACATGTACTTGTTCAATTCACTTTGTCATCTTCAAAAATTCATTTCTCCTCAACCATGATGATCCACATGACGTGCCACATACCACCGGAAACAACATGATGTATACTATCCATCCATGGTTGTTTTATCTGCATGTACATTTTCCTTCATGTCCAAATACCTTCATCAATATTGCGGTCCAAAACCCATGACTAGGGTTGACATCAATGACAACAACCAATCTTCCAACAAAGTCTAGGGTTGTAGTATCTCTCGTGAATCCCAAAGAGAGATAGAGAAAATACAAAATAATTTTATAACCTATAATCTCAAAATTAAAGGAAATATTCCCTATCCCATCCTCCTCGTAGAAACAAGCCTCTCCCTCATTGAGAGAATGGCTATAACTAGATACCTAATGTATAAGAACAAGTTAAACAACATGGAAGACAAGAGGCTACCTAAAATTGATTCAATATCAAGTCATAACCACCATCGACTCAAGAGAGGATGGCATAAAGATGCCCGATCTTGGCTAAACTATTGGGGAATCATGGATGAAACCATTTTGCAGAATAAAGATACTATTAAAAAAAACGTCAAATCAAAATTTAAGGAAAAAATTTGGTGATAAAAAGTTAGAGGGAAAAATAAAATTAAGGTATTATAAATATGTAATCAACCCTAATCTAGAATATCAAAATTATCTATCTATTTTTCCAAGTGTAAAGAAAAAAAAAAAAACATTTCTAAGATAAGAACAAATTTTCACGAGCTCCATAGTGAAACTGGGCATTGGTCAATTCCTAAAACACCATGGGATGAAAGAGTGTGTCACCTTTGTGACACTAAGAAGGTTGAAGATGAAAATCATTTTCTCTTTGATTGTCCAGCCTATACCCATATTAGATCTCATTTTCAAAATATTGATCACACTACCAACCTTCCTAACCTCTTAACTCAACAAAAGTATGGTGATCTTGGAAAGCTTCTCTTAATGTTTTTCGAGCATAGAAACAAAATTCTAAAGAATCACAAGTAATCACTTACCCTCTTAAGGTATGATAGACCAATTAGGTCTTAGTGGACGTTAATCATCATCATCATCATCATCATCATCATCAAGTAATTAAATTAAACACATTTACATAGATTCTAAACTTTATATATTATTCATTGCAGTAAAAAAAAGGGGCAAAGTCCTGGTTCAAATTTCAATTGAATACATTGGTTGCAACTCAATTAGCAACACTAAAAACAATCAGTCTCCAGAAATTATAATTAATTTCAATGGTAATTAAACCAACATTTACCTTAAATTGACAATGATTTAACAATACTGATATAAAAACTTTTACTCAAGATATGTGAAAAGTCAGAAATTCAAATACTAAAATTAACGACGATGGGGATTTTGTTGATGTTGTCAACGTCTTGTGCTCCCTATTTCCTTCTGCATTCCAATCACAAAGACTTCACTAGTACCTCCCAACCAACTCTAGGGGAAATCTTCTTCCCCCTTAGCCCCCCGAGCCGCAAAGGGGCCACACACAATAACCAAAATTCAATAGCTCTAAGTTTTCCTCACAAGGAAGACCTTCCACTACTTCTTCAAGATTGGTATCCCAACTCTCACAAGTAAAACACAGTTAAACAAAGATTGGCAGCATAACCTTACCAAAACAAGAGATCCCCCTTCCTCCTCTATGCCATTTGTTTTATAGATTTTTCCTCCTTGAAACATGTCCACATGAACAATTTAATTAACTTTTTAATTAAATAAATTAGGATTATTCACCCACACACTTGGCATACTATCACCAAGTTGCACAAGTAATTACACATTTTATTTTATTTAAAAAGTCAATTTCCCTCACACTCTCTAAGTGTTCCTATTTTTTCTCTTAGTTGTCCCTTTATTCCCCAAATTCTCATTTAATGTGTGTCTCCCAACTAGTTCTTAGTTAAAGACGGATTAGGAGTCTTCTTCTAGTTACACTAGTGGTAGGTTGACTCAAGGTTATTTTCCATGTGTACTCCCATTCTCTCCTATTATTATTTCTTCTAAATTGAGAGACCCTTAGGGTTTTTTGCTAAGGTGTATGTCAGAAGGAGGTTGAACATGTGATAAAGGATATGCATAGTGGTTTTTGAATGGAACATTATGAGTCCAAAGATACAAAACATAATATTTTTAGGTTTGGTTATTATTGGCCTATTATATTCGTTTAAGTGTATAAATTTGTATGATACTTTGAGGGGTGTCATAGGTTTTCTAGTAAGCAAAAGATCCCTACATTTCCCTTAAATCTTCTAGAATTTAATGCACCATTATTATAGTGGGGCTTAGATTTAATTGGAGAGGTCATACTATATTTCATTGGTCAACATAAATGAATTTTGACTATTAGTCACAGATTTAGCAAATGGGTGGAGGCCATTCCCACCAAAAAGGATAATATTCAAACAACCATCAAGCTTTTGGAGGATAATATTGTGCCTAGGTTTGGGTGCCCCCTTAAAACAATGACTGATAAAGTTCAATATTTTAGGGCCATTGACTTGGTGTCTTTATGTTTTATAATGGAAACATTTATGAGAAATATGGAACACTATCAACAAATTTATTCCGCACTTTCTTCTCAATTTTCATATTCACACCAATATTTTTAACATTTTGTTGTAATATACCATTGTCTTCTATATCTACAATATTTTCAATCTTATTTATGGGGGTTGAAACATATTTCTTATAAAGATCCTCTTACATTATAATTGACTTTTCCACACTTATGAGATCCATCAATTTACAATTCCTTTATTTTTTTGGAAATTGCACCTGTATTGTGATCTTGAGATTTGATATTTTTACCCTTCTTTCAAATCCTTTAATGCATCACCAATAATACATAAAGTATTTGCGTTCATTATTTCCAATGATTGAAATGTTTTTTCATATGAAGAGGATAACTTCATATCAGAACTAGGACCCATTTCCATGTCATTATAAGGGACTATTGATGGCTTAGAAAAACTTTCACTAAATGTAGTACCTTTCATAAAATCATCCCCCTCTCTATTAATATCTCTAGGAATAATATCATTATACAAATAAAAAATAACACCATCTAATAAGGCTTGGTTTCTTGCATTTAGAGTTTCATTTTTTTAATTGAATTTGGAGTATATTGAGAATTTGGCAGTGTATGATTAACATCCAATTAAAAGGAAATTTCATTAGATTCAATTGACTGGTGAGATCCTCTACCAATGAGGATGAGGAGAACAACCATGATAGATGAGCCATAATAATTGAACCTTTCTAGTTTGAAAGTGATAGAGGAGATAGAGGATACATAGGAGAGGATTTGGAACCCACTCTCAAATATCTATGGCACATAAAAGTCTCAATTTCAATTTTTTTGTGTGAATTTTGATTCCAAAAGTGTTGATATATTAAATTGCCACAATGTGTATTTAGATTTCAATATCTTGAAGAAAATCAAACAAAATTGAAATTATGAGCTACTTGAAAAATGTGTATTATGAACCTAACACTACTTATATTCTACACAATAAACATACTTAAATATATACAAAAATTAGATATATGAAATATTCCCTTGACAAATCAAACAAAATTGAAATTATGAGATACTTGACAAATATATATGATGAACCTAACACTACTTATATTCTACACATTGTTGGCACACACATGGGTAGACCCAGGGTTCAACGCTTCAACAACGCACCAACAAAACCCTAACTACCGACCCTTTTGGCAACACATGCGAAGCAGATGAAGTCTCACACAAGGTAGAGGAAGGGGTGGTTGCAAGAATTAAGTATCTGCAACCTAGCTGGGACATAGATCTATGATCACAATACTTAATAGAGCAATTATCATTTAACATTCATCATTATTTAACCTTTAGTCACATCGCAGGTCAAAACCCTAGTAACAAAACACCGCAATATCCAACAAGATATAACACACCTAAGAACTTATCATATAGAAATAGATCAGATCTAGCATTCACTCACATTACTAAGCACTAAGCTACTATATTATATACATCGAACAAATAGATCAAAACACTAAGCATAAATCACAACAATCACATAATAATCATAAGGAAAAACAAACCACAACACAGGATATACATGGTTCACCCCAGTGTGGTGCTACTTCCACCAACTCTTCTTCTTCTTTATTGTCTTTTTTCAATCTCATTACATGCACAGAGCCAAAAACTAACTCCGCATAAGACAGGAGATCTGCACGCACCCCATCAGATCCTCCTTCCCTGAGCTGGGTTTAAGCACAAAGTCATTCTTACAATTACTTGCAATCAACCCTGCAGGTTCTCAACGCATGGTATGCATAGAGCTAGCTCGATCACATAAATCTGACTACTTACATCACTTGCACTTATCACAACATCACACTACCACATAGTCACCTTTACTTACATCACCTATCTTCCTATTTATAAATTACAAAATGGCATAAACATTGATAAACCCATGTACCGACACCCACATACCCATTACATAAACCCTAAACCCAATAATACCCTAAAATGGGGCTGAGATCCCACGATCTCTTCTTCGCCTTGCGCTCCTCCTTCGATCAGTCTATCGAAGTCCAAAAAATGGTTAAACATGACCAAGGTTCTTCAAAACTTGGTCAAGGTCCAATAGGCCCCCAACACTCACCTGTGACTCATCCCGATTCACTCTGATCTGGATAACTATGCCTCGAATGCCTCGAGCTTAGCTCAAGCTACCTTGACTTGTTTCTTCACCAGAGCCTCTTTCTCGGTGAACTCCCAAATAATCTTCTCCCTCACAGGTCCTTCCAAGCATTTTTCTACTCTGATGACCACTTTTTCTAGTTATGCACCTCGTCCTTCAATTTCCTCAAAAAGTGTGAAAGATTCATATTGCACTGGTTGGAGTCGCTGAGTCACTCCCATGACTTTACTCTATATGGAATGGACCTGTTAATGAACCATGAGTTGTTCTTGGGACCTTTTCATCCTCTTGACTGCTGACAGTGGCTTCAACTGTGCCCGCATTGATCATGCTTATTGATTTGCCTCCTGGAGATGTGACTCTAGTGTCCTTAGTTTGGGGTCCTCTACAAGATGATCATAAGTCTGCGCACTTCAAATGCAGAGTTGTTTACATTCCAAGGCCAATGCCTTGATTCTCTTGACTGTGCTTTAGGCAGTTTCTTCTCTCTGGTCTCGCATTTCTTGCAGAGTGCTTGGCATCACTTGTAACTCTAGTTATGCTACTCTCTATTGGAGCTTCTAAATGGCTTCAGCAAGCTTCGCCACTTGATCCTCCACTTGGTCTTCTTCCATCTGCTCTAAGATCATCACAAAGAGAAGTGATCTAATGACTACTTCTTTCACTCCAATCTTCTCCAAGAGAATTTGTTATTTTTCCTTCTATATATCTTCTCTATCCTCTGCAAATTTGACTTAGATGTCATCATTTTCTTCCTGCGCAAACTGACATTGTTCTATGGATTTATCTTGTTCTTGCTTTAGGGCCTCTGTGGCCTGCTATTTTTCCTCTTGGATAGGACAAAGGCGAGCTTCAATCACATATGCTATTCTTCATAGCTGGGTAGGCTCATCTCCCAACTCTGTTTCTTCTGATGATGGTGGCACAGTGGATATTGTGCGGCTGGAGTAGAGGGCTTGTTGTACCCCTTTCATCTCAACTTCAATTCTATCATACATGGTTTCTTACCTGGCTTCCTTGCACTGTAAAATATATTTTAAGGTATCTGATACAACGACAATGATGAGATATATGTCATCCATCTTTAGTACAGTATGAATTTATGGTTTATTGGCTTTTGAGTTCTTCTGCAATGTAGGTTTCGTGGGTAAAACCTTTATTTTCTTGGATATCTCAGCTTCATCAAGAGGATCCCTAGGCGGTGTTACTTCACCTTGCTTCTCCTTGTCTTCTTCTCCTTTTTCTTCTTCTCTATCTACTTCATGACCTCCTCCTCCTCCAGGTGAATCCAAAGAAGTCTCTTCTGATGTTTTGTTCATCTCCTATACCTCTTCCTTTTTCTTCCTTCTATTGTTGTTGGGTGCATCATACTCTTTGCGAGTAAACACAAGACTTCCGATGAGCTCGGGTTCAGACAGTTCTACCTGGTTGAATGGTATAAGGAACTCTGTAGGTCATTCCTTAGTTATTTCTTCCATGTCCTTCTCTATGAGCCTATAATAAGATTGGAGCTCTTCTTTATTTTTGTATGCACGTGCAATGATATAAACAAAAATTATATCTGCATGTAACTTCACAAGTGGTCTGAAGTTGTGCAAGGTGTTCAACGTCATATGAGGGAAAGATTCAATAGCCCACTTCAACTACAGGTAATAAGTGTGGAACACCGCATTTGACTACCATTTCTTAGCCATGTCTCTCGAGTACCAGAGCATAGCGAAGTTCACAACTAAGGGTTTAGACGACTCAATCTTAGGGAATGTTTCACCTTCTGGCATCTCCCAAGAAATGAAGGTGATGAGAATTAGAATCCAACTGAAATGAAGCTCATAGCCTTGATCCTGAGCTTCGTGACAGTATTTGTCTAACTGGTTGACGAGGTAGCTCGCCCAGTTCATCTGTAGTCCTTCAATGCATTTTCCCGCGAGGTCAACAATGAACCATGTGACCTGCGTGGGTCTGTTCTTCATTACTAGCTTACCAACGATCAATTGGTAGGCTAGGTGCATTGTTCCATTATGGATGGAGGCTACCTTGTAGCCTTGCTTCCCTTTCTCCACATCACCATAGGAATCTTTAATTTTCTGCGCCAGGGCGCAATCTGCAGCCTTCCCTGGATAAAAGTATTGTGGGTATGGTCCTTGCATGCTCAATCTGATGATTCGATGGATCAACACCAGATATACGGTGATGCATCTGTCAAGCCACAAATAACCACCATGGAAGCACAAAAACATGATTTTAACGCACGCGTTAACATCTTGATTCCTTCCAACGTGGGGTATCTTCATTACATTAAGAATGGTGGACCTCACGATATCCATGGTCCACAACCAGGGGATTATCTTCATCTTCTTCCCCTTTGTCTTGTTCAAATACTTATTTGGTGTGATCATTCCATGGTTCTTTCAATCTCCCAAGTTGAATTCACTGATATTCAACATCATAATTTTTTCTAGCTATGGTCCATCTGTGCGTATCCCCTTCAAGAGGTACGAAGTGATCAAAATATATTCGAAGTCCCTCGGGACATTTTCATGACTAATCATTCCAAAAAGAGGGGGGATATAGTCAGGCAAGATAGATGGGATGAGCTTCGCATTTGCCAAGTCATCATAATGCTTGGTTCATTTCTCTGTCGCAACTCGGGATGGTCCAGATCCGTGAGAAGTCTACAGGGATGCTTGCACTCCTCTTGTGGATGAGGCTTGGACTCCTATGGACATGACCTTCTCATCCATGAGGTTTAAGAGTATCTCTTCGATGGATTTCTCTACTGCATTAAAGTCACCCGACATGCACGCTCGAGATCAGGTCGGTGATCAAATACTCAATGTAACAGAATGGGTGGCGAGGTCTCAATAGGTATAGTGTGAAAGAAAATAGTTCTCTGTGGGATCGAATAATCATTGTTTGCAAAAGTGTTCTCGGTGTAATGCTCGATGATATAAATAGCTAACATCATAACGGATTCCTCCAATGGGTAGTAACACCTCAATTAATGCAATTCCATCTATGATGGCACAGTCCCAACGATCTAATGATGATCTTTCTGGCCATAACTATGTTTCTAACTGTTCTGGGGCATCGGTCTAGCGGTTGAGATGCCTCCAACGATCATATTTCTTTGTCATGGTGAAGTGATAATTTTCATTTTTCTTCTATCCCGACGAAGTTCAAGTTCTGCAAACCTTCCTTCTGCGAAGTCCTCTCTGGAACTTCTTGCAATTTTTCTAACTTTGTTTTCTCCTTGCTGAGATTTTTGACTTTCTTCCCTGTGGTTTGAGTCATTGGGTTCCTCTTTCCATTATTTTTATTATCTCCCCTTGGCATAGTAACTTCTCACTATTGCAGGTCGTTCAAGGGTAATACTTCTTCTCTTTCTGGAGTAGGTCATCTACTCTCTTTTATGGACAGATGTTTCAAGTCTTCCTATGTTATTTCAACTTTGGCATCCATATCTCTGGTCCTCAGTAGCTTTGACTTGTCCTCTTGTTCTTCTAGTAAGTTCTCTATTCTTCTAGCCATGAAATTTCTTAGTTCTTCCTTTTTATGTTCTAGATCTTCTGCTTCTTGTTTCCTTCGTATCTGATATTTCTCAATATAGGTTTTTCCTAGCAAAATAACAAATGGGGCGATGTTCTCAACAAAGTTAATGACCTTGAATTCTTCATCTATCGAATTTCCATGAGCACTCATAGGTATCTGGGTAAGTCTTCCACATGGGGTTCTCAATTTTCCTTTAAACAATCCTATTCCTCCCAATGAAGGAACCATAGCAGGCTTTCCCAAAATTTCTCAAGTTCTTTCTGTCATAATATTCACCTATGTTTTCTCATCAAGAACACGGTCTATGCCAAAGTCTCGTATTCTTGTTTCTATACACTCTTTCTCTTTTAATATCTCTCACAAGTTGATGCCTCTGTGATCATTCAGGGTTTCCTTCATCTGTAATAATATGGTCTCTGATTCCTTTTTAGGTTCTATTATATCCTTATTTTCTTGGCATGTCTCATGGTTTTCTTGTCTCATATTCATATTTTCAACTTTAGAAATCATTCTAGGGAAATCCAAAAATTCATGGTCCATAGATTTACAACAAAGACAACTAGGACCTCTACTAGGACATTCCTTAGTAAGATGTCTCGGTGTTAGAAAAACAGGACCGCGAAGCAATAAAATAAAACAAATAAAGAAACAAAACATAGAAGACACACAATACAAGAGAGACAAGGATTTACGTGGTTCACCCAGTGTGGGCTACATCCACCAGAGAAATTTCCAAGTCCTTCTGTTATTATTATCCAGCAAATGAAGGGATACAACCTACAACAAAACCCGCTGTAACTTCCTCTTCTTTCTCTCACAGTCTCCTCTCTTAGAATACACTATTCACCATCAACCATAGCCACAATACATTTCCCTCATAAAACAGGGTTTCCTTCTAGGGCAAAAAACCTTAACATAATCTCTACCATTAGATCTGCGACCTTATAATGAACAGTCCATATTTACAATGAAATTACAATATACTTTTATAAGGCAATTTTTGCTTCAGGGGCTTCGCCCCTGAACCTCCATCGGGGGATGCTGCCCCCAAACCCCCGCTGGGGGCCCACTTGCCCCCAGCACCCCCCCCTTCACCCCCCCGCCCGGCGGCGTGTCCATACTTCCTGGGTGCAAATACTTCATGGGGTATAAACACGGTCGAAAGTAAAAGACCTATAAATCAGGAAGATAATCAGGCCCCACAACCAACAATCTCCCACTTGGAGACTGATCTCAACAACTCCACCACTACTGTATATGCTGGACTCTGAACCTTCTTGAACCTGGCAAATTTCTCATTTTCATCTTCATTCT
>JZKD02S1626696.1:5444-32188 GCA_000966675.3 Picea glauca
TTACCAGCTGCTTTTACCTCCTGGGCCTTTAGCCCCTTCTTCCCACAAGACAAGATGTACCCTGGAAGGTCATTCTAATGGCCAGACTAGGGGAATGGGATGGATGAGCGGGATACAAGATGAAAAATGATAAGATGGTGGGAGCGGACGATGGCTCTGCAAACCCCCCTTGGTGGCTAACCAAAACCCATGAATAACAACTTGCTAAGTTACCCCATCAATCACCCTAACAGTGGTCAAGTGGATTAGTGTAAGATCCAAGCAGTCATCCGAAGTGAAAGGAATCTAATGCATATATAAGAGGGTTATAATGATCAAATATGACACATACCATGATACCTCAGACCAATTATCTCATGGAGCAAGAGTCCTCTCTGATACAAGCCCAAGCCGGTAGTGATGGAAGCTGGTACTACTGACAGGACAAGTCTGGCTGAGAAAAGGAAGGTGGGCCCTCCAGGGCCATGCTCAAGTCACTCCTGCTCTCGGTATTCCATGTCTAGGACCATGTGGGCCTCGAGACATGATCTCCTAGTTATCCTTAGATATCGGGGATAAGAGTGCACATAATGTTAGGGTAAACCACAAGATTAGGGGTCAACAACTCTAATGTTGCCCCTTTTACAAAATAATATTAAACAGTTCACTTAAAATTTTCTTTTACACATAAGAAAACCCTAATTTAGAAAGACGTCACCCCTTTAGGGGACGTTTTTGCACTAGGAGGAAGTCGTCAATGATGGAGGAGTGTAGGAAGGCTTCCCAAAGACACATGTCAAGCATCAAAATTATATCTTTCATGGTGAAAGCCTCAAACCCCTCAAAACATCCTTGTGCCAATGCATATCAACCACACCACCAAACCCTAACCCCCCTAGGTGACATCATGCCTCTAAAGGTGACATTTTGCCTCCCCTAGGCAAAACGTTTGGCATGTGGGGGCTAGGTTGTGTCATCCAAGTCATCTTCTAGGCCTCCTGGGTTTCATCTCTTTCATCCAGCACGCGGGCCCTTGGCATCCACTCGTGGGCTTCAAACCCCATGGAAGTCCAAGCTAGGCTTGTTCTTCCAAAATTGTCCACCAACTAGGTCCTACAAAGACAAACAAGCACGCCCTCCAAGGATATCAAGTCATAGCATCATGATAAGTAAATAAGATCAATAAATGAGCCACATAAGCATGTGCATCAAAGATTACCCTATCAAACAATTAAGTGCTCAAAGACATTATGCGATTGCTTGAATATGGGAGGGTTGACGAGGTGTCCTATTGGGTAGATCTTGCAATAGGTCAAGGTGAGTTTCCAAGAGATCCCTCTCTAAGCCATGTAAAGTGGGTGAAGTGGTTAGGTTCAAGACTCAATGGGCATGGGGTTCATGACATACAAGGGGTTGTAGTGTCTCATTCATGGGTGCCTTCGTAGAGGGTGTGTAGCACCTTCATTTGCAATGCAAATTTTTCCAAGCCCGTAGTTTTGCCATTCTTTGTTTCTTTCAAATTTTAGGGACAAGTTGAAGGCCACTCTCTTAGCATGGTGTCGAGATAATGACAATGTCACCCACAAACACCTAGTGGAAATGAGAAAGTTGGCTCGTGATGAGACCCCCTTTTTCTTAGCCATGCAACTGAGAGCCATTACCCTAGCTTGGTGACCAGATGATGGAAATGTCATACCACTAAATATCCATGAACATGATAGGTCGACTCGTGATGAGAGCTCATATCATCCAACTAACCCTTTAAGCATTCTTAATCATTATTCTTGTGGGTCCCCTTTTTCTCAAAGATAAGCGTTTCATTGCTTTCTAGGGGGGATCCATGGGCGAAGCATCTAGAAGGTTTATACATAGGCTTTTATATTTTACCCAACACCAATCCCTCTGGGCCTTCAACCCCTTCTTCCCATAGAATGAGGGACAACCCCTTCTTGGGTCAATACATCCTAAAATCCCAAGATATAAGGAAATGGGGGGAAATAGTGATGAAAAGTGGTAAGTATGGTCGGGAACAGTATGCTGGCTCTTCAAGGGAGGTTCTAGTAGCAAACCCATCCCCAAAGAAGACCACTTACTAGGGCACAATGTCAACCACCAAGGTGAAGCAGGGAAAAAGACATAATGCCCAAGCATATATCATGAAATCTAAAGTAGTCTAAGATACAGCATACTCAAATGCCTCAAATATTGAAATGAAACTCACCATAATACCTGACTTGTACCGCATGGAGCAAGGCCCATTGTCTTTCGGAAGCCAGCTAGTGTGGTGGATGCCATCTGAAAATCTACGACCTTTGTGGTGGTGAGGAGGGTCTCCATCTATGCAAAATGATAGTGCTAGTCATGTGGTCTTTCAACACTCCATATCTGCAACCTGAGGGCCTTGAGACTAATCTCCTTAGTTATCCAAAAAATGGGGATAACAAGACCGATGCTTGATGTAATACTTGTTGTAAAGCTTTGATGCTATTGGAATAAAGAAATAGACTTTGGAGGTCTAATATATGTTGACTTGACTCGTGTGGATGAATGTTATGCAATTCTTGAGGTGATCTTGCTTATATGCATTGTTAATATTGGCCAATTGTAAGGATATTGTTATCTATTTGGATAGGATTACTAAGCTTTGTTGCATTTTAATCCTCTTGTTTATTTACATTAGAAGTTTAATGTGCATATATTGTTTTTGTTTAAACTAACATGCCACTTGAAGTTCTTGTGTAGGTAACACCAAAAGTTTAACAATCATTTGCAAGCTTTGTGAAGCATACARGATCCATTCAAAATTGGAGAAGTAGAGGAGCTTGTTGGCATCTMCTACTCATCCAAAACTTTGAAGACATTCTTCCCTCTTCTTTCCATCAAAGAGAACCCATCGCCCAAGGAGTTCCAAGCTCAAGCACAAAYGATCTCTCAGTCACAAAGTCTTTCATTCTTTTGGTTACTTCTATTCACATACACYAGTTAGATCTAACTTTGAATTTTAAAAGTTTAAATTTAGTTCTTTCTTGGTTGCACGCATTCTTACTTAGATCTWGATCCAATTTTCAATATCTAAAAAGCTAGATCTAAAGAAGTTTCAMTTTTTTGCAAGTTCCTTTATATAAAATTTTAAAGGCATAAAATRATTATTTTAAAGAGMAATTTTCATYGTGCAATCAAGCTAGTTAGTGTTATTTKCTTGYTGTTTTAGGACAACCAACAAAAGTAACTAAAAGAGCYTTCTTTTAACTTTATTTTAACACAAAAAATCATCAAAAATTTCATTTTTATACTTAGATTTTATTTTYRCAAGTTTGGGCTTTAAGGTTTATAATCCAAAGACACTTTTAAAGTGTCKTTTGGTGCATTTTATCTCTATTTKTTTTTTTKTTTTTTTTTYCMRGTCGCTAATAAAACAAGGGGAAATTCTRCCGAATTTTGAAGAAATCAAAGCATTTTGGAMATTGGGAAGCACCCCTTTGAAKACTAGACCTCTTTGAAACTTTKTAAATCTTGTGATCCGGAAATATAAGGATCWTAAGCCTCCMAAAAAGAAAGAAAGCATTATAACAAAAAKTAATAAAWTAAGTGGGGTACACAATCCCCRCTTTTCTTTTTCCCCTAAGGGGGGACYGGTGTTGTGTGGTTATCTCACATGTATTTTTTATTTATTTTTGCTTAAGTTCTACAATTTCACATCTTAAGGATAAYATAAAAGGAACCTAAATCATAAACATTGCAAAGCAATCCTTTCGTTTAGTTTTCTTTTTGCAAAGTAGAACACTAATTGTTAGATTAGATTTCCTTTCAACAATCTACTTTCAATTTTATTTTTTCAAATAAACCAATCCCCTCATCTCCCTAAGTAGGTTCACACCAAACAAAGGCTGGAGAGTCTGGATTTAGTAATTAGACAAACATTTTACTATATTGTAATTTTTTTTTCTTATAAATAAACCAGTCCCCTCAACTCCCCTAAGTAGGCTCACGCAAAACAGGGGTTGGATAGTGTGGACTTAATTTAATTAGAAAATATTTTACTTTTCTGCAACTTTTATTTTATTGCAAATAAACCCATCCCCTCAGCTCCCTGGTGCATGATCCTGACCCTTCCACTGTGAGCTTAGTCTAAATCTTTGGAAGTAAGTTCCACAGAATTGGGGCTGGTCAGTGCAAATTTATTCTAATTAGGACAATCTCAAAAAGTTGTCATTTCTTTGTTTGGAAACCACATAAAGGGAGTGTGTGAAGTTAGACGAGAACTTTGAGATCTTATTTCTCCCCATGTTGGACCTCTGACACCTTTATTGAGCTTGTTGGTGAAGTCATTTGGGCTTCGGCAAGTTCTCTGCAAATTCCAAGCTAAGGGATAGCCTCTTAAGAGGCCACATTTAAAGTAGCTTTATTTTCAAGCATCACTTCACAAACAACATTCATAATAATCTTGTCCAACACTTAATAATCACTCAACATTAAGTAAAATTCTCATAATTTACAAGAAACACACTTGCAAGTCTTCATCTTTTAGCAGCAACTTGTGGCACACAATTTCRCATCATTTCATTATTATTTTTTTTTGTACTGGGGGAATCGGCAACTGGCGGTTCTCGTACTCGCATGACACGGGGTCGATCCCCGTCGGCTACCACTATAACCCCAGGTGCAACCACCCAACCCGCAAGAATGGCGCATGAGTAAATCCGGGTGAGAATCGAACATGAGACTTCATTTTACAAATTTCCTTCCATTTACACGACACTTGCCAATCCGTCTACACCCGTGTGGGCTCGCATCATTTCATTATAGTTGGCACTGGTCTACATTAWTTTTYTTATCATTTTACTTCAAGTATTTGTATCGTTTTTTCATGTAAGTTGTWTCTTTCAATGCAAATATCTTGTATTCCTTACTTTCAAGCATAAACAATCTTATTTTACATGTCATATATGTTGCTACRTAATTTCAATTATATGTTGTTGGTGTAATCTCATTTATATCTKGYTATTGTTGTTGTAATAAAAACTCCTAGATTCTATTTCTTGTTCTTAGATTAGATCAAGCCTTAGATTTATTTTTCTTTAGGGACTACCCCMCTTGGCTTYASTAAGAGTTGGCTTAGAYAGAGGAGTTGAGGATYAGRTGACAACACCTTGACTYGAGACTTGCCCCCAAAGAMAGAYCCAGTGGATTGRAAGTTTTTCCAYGATAAACCTGAGGTGTGTATAAAGGGGACAACATAACCTCTAAGCTATGTTTGAAGGTAAATGTTAGTTCTCCATTAAAATCATATTATTTAGTTTGTCATCTATCATTCCAAACATAAATGTCACTTAAGCAATGTTAGTAGGGATGCTTGTCTATGATGTTGTTGAAGCAATGTGTCAGTTTAGTATAGGCATGTCCTTGTTTTTAATTTTAACATAGTGCACATTGTTGTAAATGTCACAATTGTTTTGTAGTTTTGACAATTAATTAGGTGACCATTGTTGGAAGGCTCTAAAAGGCCATTGAGATAATTGGGGAGATCAAGGCAATTATGGCTAAGTGGGCAATCAGGGAAAATTGAACAACTAGGTTAATTAGGAAGGTCAAGGCAATTGTGGCTAATTGGGCTCATTGGAATAATTGGTATAATTGGGGTTGATTGGGAAATTGGGGTCCACATAAGGCTTCTAACAAGCATATTTCAACTTAGAGTGCAATATAGGAGCTCGTGTGCAACTTGAGTAGTATACAGGGAGTGCCTTGGGGTCCTTGACGATAGCGGTCTACCCACATCGATGTGTGGTGATAGTGAGTCCATCATGCATTGTTGGGGGGTCGACATTTCCCTTGACTACCATTGATGGGAGCCCAAGGGCCACCCAAACACCAAGGGAGCACTGTTTTTATGTGAATTTAGTAGGGAAGTTATAGAATCTTTGAAAAGTACTTAAAAGTTCTTGTTTCTTTTGCAAAGTTATTGTTTAGTTCATAACAATATTAGAGGCCAACAATGACAACATGGTGACAAGGGGGTCGCAAGAGCATTGGTAAGTATTATAAATGTTTAATGCATGATGAATTCAATGCTACATCTATAAGGATTATATTTTGGTCACTTACATTATTTTTCTTTTCTTCCTATCGTTGGTGTCCATGGCATACTTGCTGGCATCAACCAACCTTTTTCTTCTCTTCCTGTCGTTGGCGTCCATGGCATACTTGCTAGCATCAACCAACCTCAAATTTCTAGAGCATAGTGTCAAGAGTACAATGTTGACGACAACACTAGTGATGATACCTTTATAAGTGTCTTTTAAAGTCAGAAGAAGAAAAATATTAAGAGATATATCCAATGACATGAAAACATTATACATTGTGTATATATGTTTAATATGATCTTATTTTCTTTTATGTTATTGTCATTTTAATATGTATGTGTGTAATGTACTTAACCGATAATATTAGCAAAATATTAACGAGATTCAGAGAAATCAATGCAGAAAAGAAAATACAAGAGCAAATAAGATTAAACTTGTAGAATTATTACCCTTGTATTGAAGATATTCAAAAGAGTGATCAATGTTCATAGTCCTCTTTGAGGGCCAACCTCATATGCACAATTACAATAACAACGTTTGACAACCATCCCATAACCTTCTAGCTCTCTATATAATTTCTTAGTAGTAAAACCTTGATTACTTGTGGCCCCATTTTTAATGAGTACCAACCACCTAGTGGGCCTTATTTAATAATGATGACCCTTTTACATTAGATAACTATCCACTAACTATCTAATGGGTCTTATTCAAAGATGATGACCTCATACAATGATTGACTAACTCCTACTTATCCCCAAAGTAGGAAGGTTAGGGTAGCACCCTAACATTCCCTCCCTCTTCAAGAACAATATTGTCCTCAAGGTTAGAGGTGTGGAAACTATTGTAGGATTGTCGTTGGTTCCCAAGTGGCATCTTCTGGTTGCATATCTTTCTATTAGATCAAGACTTCCCTAACCATGCAATGGTGTAGTTGGTGTTCTTTGGTGGCTAGAACTATGTTTGGCTAGAGCCAAATCAATCCTTCATTTAGTTTGGGAAGTCTAGTATGAACTCTTCAATGCTGCCCCATAACCAGTGTCAAACAAGACACATGAAAGACTAAATGGATCTTGGAGAGGGTGGGAAGAGCTAAATTGTAAGTAGTTTGTCCAATGCATTGGAGGATCTTACAAGGTCCATAGAACTTTGGTTCTATCTTTTGGTGGTCGTTGTCTTTGAGAGAGGTATGCTTATAGGGTTGAAGACAAAGAAACACATGATCCCCTTTGATGAAGGAGCGTTTAGAGCAACAATGGTAAGCGTATTGCTTCATTTGAGTTTGAGCTAAGACAATATTGTCCTTGAGTGTGCAGAGAATGGCCTTTTTAGTGCTAAGCATGCAATCCACTTCATGATCCTTGGAGGTGCTTGGTAAATAGGAAAATATTTGAGGATGTTTTTTACCATTGACAACTTCATATGGAGACATTTTTGTAGCACCATGATAAATAGTATTGTACCACCACTTTGCAAGGGGTATCCACTTGACCCATTGGTATTATCTGTCAAAGGCAAAGCATATCAAATAGGTTTCCAAGAACTTGTTGACCACTTATGGTTACCCATAAGTTTGGGGGTGACAAGTTTTGCTCATTTTCAATTAAGTGTCTCGTAGTTAAATAACTGTGCCAAAATTTGCTAGTGAATGTGGGATTACGGTTTGACATAATGGAGGTTGACATGCCATGTAACTTAAAGAGATCCATGAACACTTCAGCGACTGTGGACAGTGTGAAGGGATGTGGTAGAGCAAAAAAATGGGCATATTTGGAGAGGCAGTCAACGACCACCATGATGATCGATTTGGTGTTGGAATTTAGAAGGTCCATGATAAAATCCATGGAAATACTAGTCTAGATAGTGGTTGGTATTGGTAAACCTCGTAATCTTTTCAATGTATTGGGGAATGACCAATCTTGCATTGCTACAATCATTTTGGGATCGACCCTCACACCTTGATTAATGATATAACCTCCTTTATTAATGATATGACCTAAGTATTCTACCTTCGAGGCACAAAAATTACATTTAAAACATTTGAGGAACCATTTTTCATCTCTAAGGAATTATAATGATTTATCCACTTGCTCCACATGTGCTTCCCATGTTTTTCTATAAATCAAGATATCTTCAAAGAGTATCAACAAAAAGTTGCACATGAAAGGTCAAAAAATCTTGTTCATGAGGCTCTCAAAAGTTGACGGGGAATTACAAAGCCCAAAGGGCATCACCAAGAATTCTTAATGGCCTTAATGTGTGCAGAAAGTTATTTTAGGAATATATGCCTCCATCCTTATTTGGTGGTATCTTGAGCAAAGGTCCTTAGTGAAGAATTTGGCACCATGAAGCTCATTTAGGAGATCATCAATAATTGGGATGGGAAATTTGCCTTTGATGGTCAACTGATTGAGAGCATGAAAATCTAGGCACATGTGCCAATTCCCTTCCTTATCTAAGACTATGATCATGGGTGATGAATAAAGGTTAGTGTTGGATCATGTTGTCATTGATGCCAATGGTTTGATTGATTGATGTCAAGTAATTTATTGAATCCAAAGGATTGATTGATTAATCATTGATGTATTGTCCTTGATGAGAATGCATAGATGATGATGGATCAATGAGTTGTCATTGATACATGATGAAGATGGATCAATGTGGTTCCATTGATATGATGCATTGTTGGAAATATGTATAGATGAATCATTATTATCTTATCATGATTGATAGGGTGCACAAATGGATGAACTCCAAAGTGGTCCCCTTATGGTGAAAGCCCTCACGGGAAGACGCTTTGCGGATTGAGTTATTCTGGAAGAATGGTTGGAGGACCCATGCTTGTATGTGGAATAATGAGATGAATATCAATGAATTTTTTGGTGAAACTATCCTATATGGATAGTGCTTGTCATGCCATTTTCGGTGGTATGTGGAACGTCACATAACTCCTCACGGTTTGAGAGTTATGACCTTATGAAGATGGAGGACCCCATATGAAGGCTTGAAGCCGGGGCTGGTCAAAGAAGTCAAAGTGACCTAAAAGAAGAAATCATTATTTAAATGATAAAGTAAAGTGACAAAGTCATGGTGGATTATTTAAATAATAAAGAGAAGTGACAAAATCAAGAAAGATTATTTAAATGATAAAGTAAGGTGACAAAATCAAGAAGGAATATTTAAATGATAAAGAATTGGAGAACTTTCTATTTATAGAAAGTGATTAACCCTAAAATAAAGAAAATAGGTTGAGTGACCTAGAAATGGGTTAAGTAACCTAAAAATGGGTAAAGTGACCTAGAGGATGAAAGTATAAATAAGATAACAATGGTCTCTTGTATATCATCATTTTTGTGGATCAATGGAGAGCTTCTTGTGAGAATATTTTTTGGAGTATTGATGGAGATCTTCTTGTGAGAGAATTTTGGTGTGGATCTCTTGAGCATGATTGAAGATCTATTCTGAGAAAGAGGGTGTGAGGAGGATCTCATGGACACATCAAAGTTTCGGCAATCTCGGAGATCTTGACGACAAAAGTCTCGGAGCTTCAGAAACCCTATTTTTTGGTGCGTACGCAAGTTGTCTGTGTATAGGGTGCATATACACAAGTTGTCTGTGTACAAGGTGCGTATAATACGCGATATGTCTATGTTACAAGGTGCGTATACGCGGGCTGTCTGTGTATAGGGAGCGTACAGTGGAGAAAATCATGGAGATTTTTGGTTGAGTTGATGACAAGCTGTTGAAGACTGAAGCAGGTTCTAGATCTGCACTCTATGGGCTTAGGTCTATCACTAAAACACTGGTATGGTTACATTATTGTCTTGATAGATAACATTGCTTATTGTGTTGTGAATTCCTAGGGCATTCTTGGTATGGTTGCTATGATGTGATGTATGTTGGTTGATGGAGTGAGCAACACTCTTATGATTCAATACTGATATGATGGCTATAGTATGTTGATTGCTTATGCATGATTGAGTAGCATTCATATTGATTGGTTGTGGAGCATGAGTAAGCTATTGGAGAGATTGGATGTATTTTGATTGGCTGGTGGTCATTTTGGACAATGACAAACATAAGAGAATGATAAATTGGTTGCAGCGGATCTGAGTTGATTCTGAAGAACAAACCCTAATAGCTTAGAAGGTATATGTAGGATGCAGTATTGTTTGGGAGCATATATGCAAGTTGTAGTGTTGCTTGGGTGCATATACACGCTGGTTGTACTACTGGTAGGGCGCGTACACACGCACACTGCACTACTGACAGGTTGCGTACCTATTGACATATTGATATTTGTTGAGGATTGTTGCCTCATCTCAGTTGATGATGAGGGTGCAAGCCGAGTCTTGCATTATAGAGATGATGCTCTTGCAGAGTTGTACTCTATTCAGTTGTTGCTGATAAACCCCCTGGATTGTTGTCCATAATAAAAAGAAAATTGTACATACATCTTGTGTTCTTTGTGGTGATGAATTGTTGATGATATATTGCTGATATGTGCTCACATCTAACTGGTTATAAATGACAACAATGAGTAATGAGTAAAATGTTGAATGGTAACTAAAGAGTTTTGTGTAAGAGGGAAGTTTGGGAAAAAGAGCCCTACACTCATTCACCCCCCGTCTAAGTGTGGTAGGTGTGTCCAACAGATAGTTCTTGGACATATGACCCTTTCCTCCAACAATTTCCCAATAATATTTTCAATTTAATTTTTCCAAGTAAAAGGTGTCTATAAGGATGCACATTAGGTGGTTGACTGCCTACAATCAGCTGGATACAATGGTTGTGCTCGCCTCATGAAGGGAGTAACCTCCTAGGAATCTCAAATACATGTTGATGTTTAGTTAGGACCAACTACATATTAGGGTGAATTTACCATGGGGGGATATCCATGACTTGAATGGCTTGGAATTGGGCTATAACGAGTTAGTGGCGTTTCTTTAGGAGCTTCTCCATACAATGAGAACTATTAATTTTATGAGAGCTAGAATTGAGCCCTGTGAGAGTATGTTGACAACTATCCTTAATGAAACTCATGTATAATTCCCTGAAATCCATGGTAATAGGACCCAAAGTGTGTAACCATTCTGCACTGAACACCACATCACATTCCATTTCAATATCAAACATGTTAGAATTGAGCTAATACACCCCTAGTTGAAGTTTGACATTCTTACACCTAACCCAACATTTCATCATACGATCGTTGGCTATCATAATTTGGAAGTTGCATTGCACGGACATAATAGTGGGTTTCTTTTGTCATTCGATGATGAATACAATTGTGAGTGCTGCAACTATCATTTTTTTTTTGGTTGGAAAAATCGACAACTAGGGATGGATCGTACTCACGTGACATAGGGTCAATCCCGACTGCTACCACTATAACCTCTAGGTGCATTGCACAACCTTCAAGCATGGCACACAAACTAGTCAAGGATTGAACCAACACCGTCACAAGGAGTTACTTAATAGTGAACTCTATCGCCAATTGATCTACACCCCTGAGGGTTGTTTCCATTGTCAATTAACACAACTACTTTGTGGTATTTGATGTAACCAATCAACTTCAGGGTTTGGGGGCTTGAAATACTTGATAAAGCATGGTTGGAAATTAGGGGTCCCACTTAAGGTGACTCTTGGGTGGGTTTGTCTAGGGGAGAAGGTGTAGGTTCTACTTATTTCAACTTGGGTTTGGCTTCCTTGTATCTTTTTTTAGGGTGGTCAGGTTGAGACACTTCAATTTGAAATAATTTTTGTTCCTTACATTTATCCCTTGGAAAATATCTATCACCACAATTATAACAAAGTTTGCAGCATTGGTGTTCAGCCATTTGTATTGGGGACAATTTGTGTACTTTCAAGGATTAAGGAGAGGAGATGGTCATAGATTCCACAGGAGGGCAAGGGTGGGACTTAAATGAGAGATTTTTTATTTGTGCATTTACAACTGTTTGTGCCTCTAGATCTTATTGAGTGGACTCCAACCAAGTAGTGGGATGTTTATTTATGACTTGAGTTCTAATTTCGTCCTTAAGACCATCCATAAAGCATTCTTTAAAAAAGGGATTAGTTAGGCCCTTTCTGCAGATTTCCAATTCTTCAAACACTACTATGAAATCTTCTATTGTGCCAACTTGGCACTGTTATCGCACAAGTTGTAGGTTGGGAAAAACTTGACCCAACCACAATCGTGGACAATTGTCGGGAACTAGGACCCACTGTCACCTCAGGAAATAGTTCCCGGTAACCTTGGGGGGATGGAGGTCAAAGACAAAGGGATCCCCTATTGGTCATGGATAAAAATGGATGAAGAGCTTGGAAAGGAAAGGGAAGTGAGGCAAATGGTTTCCAGTGAATGATTTCTGCAAAACAAGGTTATTATAAAGCAAAACACTTCCACAAGAATAATATATAAGTTTTAAACCCCACTTGGCCTGGGAAAGAACCTTGCTGGCCCTAAGATATGCAAAAATAAACAATATATATCAACAATGTAATCAATGACAATGGATGCAAAAATTTCTTCAATAGACACAAGACTTTACTCAAGTATAGCTCTCAACAATGATGATATTAATGAGTAAGTTAGTTAAACAATGAAGCAATGAGAGGGCCATTTTAATAGAGATAATAAGTCCATAACTCTGTTGTTATAGCAACAATAAACACTGCTACTAGATCAATGAAAATTACGTGAGATAGCAAGCACAATAACCAATGATTAAACTCACAATGAATTAACCCAACTCTAGGGCATTTAAATGTTGATTTTTTGCAAGTAATTAGTGACTATTATGATATCCTTATCGATGTAACTTTAAATAGCTATGTTATAGCGCAAGTTGTAGGTTGGGAAAAGTCCAACCCAACCACAAAGCGAGTGTTACAACTTGGGAATCCTACACCTAATGTCACCTCGATGTAGGTCCCACACTTCAAGGGTGACTAGGTCACTCTAGGGAGGCGATCCTGGTGATCCTACGGGGATTGAGATGCAGATGGAGAGAAATGGAAGTGAATCCCCTAGAGTTCAAGTCTAAGTGGATTTAAATGTGTGGAATGAAGTCTTGGGAAGGTCCAAGGGTTGCCAAGTATGCTGAGTAACCTGCAAATGGTGAAACACCTGCCCGAGACACAAGAACATACACTTTGCAATGATGTATGTTAGTTGGATCAGCAAGTTACACTTACTGTCCCTAATTTGCAGCAATAGATAACAATATATATCAGCAATAATATGGTACTATAAGCTTCTCAATAAATGCTAGAGATAAAATAGAAGATACAAGAGAAAGACTAGTTAATGACTAGCGAAACTCAAGATGAAAAACCAATATTCTAGCATAAAAGATAAGGTTGTTGTAAACACTTGTCTAGAGAAAATTATATCACCTTTATGGCTGTAACATTAAATGTATTACAGCAAGAAAATCATCCACTGTAATCCCCTCAAACTTTGCCAAAAGGTGCGTTGGACCAAGGAGAAAAAGTGTGCAAACTTTGAGCAAAATCCAATGGTTTATAAGAGAGTTATTCAAACAAATGAGTTAGGGTTTTTGTAGCCCTAATGGCTGAAGATGTAATTTTTTAACAACATCAAGAAGTAGTGGGAGAGAGGGGACGCCCTAATAGGGGAAGTCTCCTCTCAATGAGGCAAACCAACTTCAAGAAAGAGATCTTTCAAAAGAGAAAAATTCACGTTTCCCAAGGCAATGATTTTAAATCTCCAATGCAAAATATATATGACTAGTGCCTTTACTATTGGGTTAATGGAATCAAATAAAGAAATAACTAGACAAGCTACCTCCTTAGTGGTGTAATCCCTTTTACTTCCCAAGCTGAGTTTCTCTAGCTAGGGTTTAAGCTAAGAGGGTGTATGCCCTTATACTTCTCTTAGCATACCCTTGTATAATCAATGAGATGAAGAAATAAAATGATGAAGACTATGGTGGGGGTGTATTCCCTTATACTTCCACCTAGATCCTAGCACAACAATCCTTGACTTGGAAAAAAAATGACAACATAAGAGTAAAAGACCATACCAAAATCAAGAAAGATGCCAAGATAATCCACCATAAAAGCTAAAAAAACATCATCCAAGGCTAGTGCCTCACTCCTCCATCAACCATTCATCAAGATAGCCATAAACAAGTGCACAAGAGACAAATTGCACCAAGTGTAGCGAAAATTTCAGTTCAATACTTCTCACAATGAGGGAGAATTATGTTAAAATGAGATCTTATGATCTCTTATTATACAAAATGTCACCAAGGTGACTTGTTCACAATTTAAGGGGTAAACCACAAGACTAGGGGTCAACAACCCTAATCTTTCCCCCTTTAACAAAGTAATATTAAACAATTCAATTAAAGTTTCACTTTTGCACAAATAAACCCTAATTTTACATGGACGCCTCCACTTTATGGGATGTTTTTCCACTTTGAAGAAGTCGTTGGTGTTGGAGAAGCATGTGTAGGCCTCCAAAGGCCACATGTCAAGCATCTAGACAATCTCATCATGGTGACAACCCTCTTCTCTTCAAAATGTCCATGTGTCCATGAGTGACACCTCACCACCGAGCCCTAACCCCCCTAGGTGACGTCATGCCTCTAGAAGTAATGTTTTGCCTCTCCTAGGAAAAACGTTTGGCATGTGGGGGATAGGATAAATCGTTCACATCATCTTCAAGGCATTTCAAGTTTGATATTCTTTATCTGGCATGTGGGCCCTTGACATCCAACCCGTGGGCTTGCAGCCCCATGGAAGCCCAAGCTAGGCTTGTTCTCTCAAAACTGTCCACCAACTAGGTCCTGCAAAGACAAATGAGCACGCCCTCCAAGGATCTCAAGTCATAACATCATGATAAGTGAATCCAGTCAATAAATGAGCCACCTAAGCATGTGCATCAAAGATCACTATATCAAACAATTAATTGCTCAAAGACACTATGCGACTTGTCAATCTTGAATATGGGAGGGTTGATGAGGTGTCCTATTGGGTAGATCTTGCCCTAGGTCAAGGAGAGTTTCCAAGAGATCCCTCTCTAAGCCATGTAAAGTGGATGAAATGGTTGGGGTCAAGACTCAATGGGCATAGGGCTCATGACATATAAGGTGTCGTAGTGTCTCATTCATGGATGCCTTTGTAGAGGGTGTGTGGTACCTTCGTTCGCAATGCACTTTTTCCAAGCTCATCAATTGCCTTTTATAGTTATTTCATTATATTTTCTTTCAATATAGCATAAGGAGAGGTTGAAGGTCACTGCCCTAGCATGCTGACCAAATGATGGCAATGTCACCCACAAACACCTAGTGGAAATGAGAAGGTTGGTTCGTGATGAGACCGCCTTTCTCTCAACCATGCAACTGAGAGCCATTACCCTGATTTGGTGACCAGATGATGGCAATTCCATACCACTAGATTTTCATGGACTTGATAGGTCGGCTCGTGATGAGACCTCCTATCCTTCAACTAACCTTTTAAGCATTCTTTATTATATTGTGAGCCCCCTTTACTCAAAGATAAGCGTTTCACTTCTTTCTTGGGTGATCCTTGGGAGAAGCATCTGGAAGGTTTACACACGGATTTTATATTTTACCCAACATCAACCCCTATGGGTCTTCATCCCCTTCTTCCCATAGAATGAGGGACAACCCCTTCTTGGGTCAATATACCCTAAAATCCCAGGAGATAAGGAAATGGAGGGAAATAATGATGGAAAGTGGTAAGTATGGTCGAGAATGGTATGATGCCTCTTTAAGGGAGTTCCTAGTAGCAAACCCATCCCCAAGGAAGACCACTTACTAGGGCATAATGTCAACCACCAAGGTGAAGCAGGGAAAAAGGCATAATTTTCAAGCATATATCATGAAATCTAGAGCAATCTAAGATACAACATTCTCAACTGGCTTAAATATTGAATAATGCTCACCATAATACTGACTTGTACCTCATGGAGAAAGGCCTATTGCTTTTCGAAACCCAACTGATGTGGTGGATTCCATCCAGAAATCTTTGGCCATCTGTGGTGGTGAGAGGGGTTTCCATATGTGAAAAAGGGTACTGCTAGTCATGCAGTCTCTTGACACTCCATATCTGCAACCTGAGGGCCTCGAGACACAATCTCCTTAGTTATCCACAAAATGGGGATAACATTTGGCTCCTACTTGGGGACATGTGCTCACTGTAGAATGCATGAGAACCACAACATCTTCTGGTAGACATGTGCCTGCAAGGAAACATCAAACTGTCAAGTGCAGGATGGCCTACTCATCCTTGTTCTTATATGGTCATAATAAAAACCAACTAAGCTAGAAAAAGAAAATTTTGACATTTTTTCAAAAAATTCTTAACTAAGCATGAAATCAATATGCAAGTAGAGAAAAATGAAAATGAAATGCATCTAAATCAACATGCAAATGTAGGGGAAAATAAGATGACTTACCTACTTACCTGGGGCCTTGGGGCTCTGAATATCACGTGCTGGATGATGTCAGGTGAAGTCATACAACCAGTGCAACCATTTGATCATCCCATCAAAGTATATGCCCCTGTGCTTAATCATATAATACAACAAAGATAAGTCAAGCACATAATAATCAGGAGTATAAACATGCATATAATCGATCATGAAATAAAACTTGTGAACATGGGTGGGAGGGAGGAAATCCTGTTGGAAAGAGAAACCATCAGCCCTATCATCCTGCCTGAAAGTGTAGCCACAAGACTGATCAATCCATCTCTGAAGGGGGCTACTATATGTAGACGAAGATTCATCTTCATCGGCGCATAAAGACTCACTGCTTGTCGAGGGCTGAGAGGAGATGAGAGATCGGAAGAATACTACATGATCTCTTGGAGAAGAGGGTAAGAGGTAAGGAACAATCTCAGGTGTAGAAAAACACCGCCTCTTCCCCTGTGGATCTCCATGGAAATATCCAAGATGAAAATACTTTCGCTTTGAAAATGAACCTCTTACTGCTCTAAGGTGGCCACATCCCAATATTCCTCAAAATCTAAGCACAATGGTAAGAAGTCCTCATAAAACAAATTTGCATCCTCAAAAGGGTATGTACCAAAGGATGAATGAAGATCATGCTGAGACAAGTCATCCTCAAAAGGGAAAAAAAATCTTTAACCATGTCATCACTAGGCTGCCAAACATCTGAATCATACATGCATGGAGGTCGGTCATCTGAAAATGAAATTTCAACCCCTTCTTCTTGAGAGATACCCTCAATTTCATAAATGGGATCTCTATAAATAATGAAGCAACCCACATCCCATCTACGTCTCCCAACTTGTATGAAATCATCAATGCATTTGTAAACTATATCTGAGGGTTGTTCCATGAATTCATCTGCATTATAGGAGCTGCTCACTTCCTCACAAGACTGGATAACTTCATTTTCTTCAAAAGGGAAAGCAGATAACAAAGTCTCATTCAAGCCTTCTGTAAGAGAAACTTCATTGAGATCCTTTTGGCAGTTTTCTTCATTTCCACAGTCATGGAACAAGGCATCATCGAAGTTTTGAAAAGGATTATAACTTATCATGTTCTCTTCTTGATGAGCAGGAGGAGCAGAGGTTTGGATGTCCTCATCAAGTGCAAGAGAAGATACTTCATCTTCATCATATGTCTCATCCAGATCTTCTTCAAGCTTTTCTTCATCTATTGTCTCATCATCGAAAGGAAAACCTTCTCTACAAAGAGTATGTTTGAGCTCTTGGAAAGCATCTTGCAAACTTTGAGTAGCTGGTCGATATTGCTTGAGAAATTATTCAATTATCTTTGTAGAAGAAGGGATACTTTTTGGATCACATGAGTGTGCAAACCAATCCTTTTGACTTGATTCCAGTGAAGAAACAAAAATTTTCATCAGCACATCTTCATGTAGCACATTTAAGCTCGAAGCATAATTCATATAATTCACTACATGGGTGACTACTAGAGCTGGATCACTGTCAAATTTGGGGAAACTTTCCCTCCACTCTGGGGAGCAATGATTTGGATATCTAGGAATAACCCGAACATCAAAGGAGGGATAAACCATATGAAATTCCTATGGTAAGTCCCATGAGGACATGGTTCCATTACTTAGGGTAATACCTCAATGGAGTCGCTAGATGAGCTCAAGGCTCACCAAAGGATGGAAAAGGATAAGGGAAAAGTGGGTTCTGGAAAGGTGGAGTCGCCATATGAGTTTCAAAATGAACTCATTAAGAAAGGTGGAAAGGGAACATCCCTTGGGTGGAGTCGCCATGTAAGCTAAGGGAAAGGCTTCGAGATAGATTACCAAAGTGTTGTTAGGGTATGAAAAAGATTCAAAATCTTCCCCGACAACATTGCCAAAATGTTATAGCGCAAGTTGTAGGTTGGGAAAATCCCGACCCAACCACAAAGAGAGTGGTACAACTTGGGAATCCTACACCCAATGTCACCTCAATGTAGGTCTCACACTTCAAGGGTGACTAGGTCACTCTAGGGAGGCGATCTTGGTGACCCTAGGGAGATTGAGATGGAGATGGAGATAAATGGAAGGGAATCCCCTAGAGGTCAAGTCTAAGTGGAGTGAAATGTGTGGAATGAAGTCTTGGGAAAGTCCAAGGGTTGCCAAGTATGTTGAGTAACCTGCAAATGGTGAAATACCTTCCCGAGACACAAGAAACAACACTTTGCAATGATGTATGTTAGTTGGATTAGCAAGTTATGATTTTTGTCCCTAATTTTCAGCAATAATATGGTACTATAAGTTGCTCAATAAATGCTAGAGATAAAGTAGAAGATACAAGAGAAAGACTAGTTAATGACTAGCTAAACTCAAGATGAAAAACCAATATTCTAGCATAAAAGATAAGGTTGTTGTAAACACTTGTCTGCAACAAATTGTATCAGCCTTATGGCTGTAACATTCAATGTATTACAACAAGAAAAACAACCATTGAAATCCCCTCAAACTTTGCCAAAAGGTGCGTTGGACCAAGGAGAAAAAGTGTGCAAACTTTGAGCAAAATCCAATGGTTGATAAGAGAGTTATTCAAGCAAACGAGTTAGGGCTTCTGCAGCCCTAATGGCTGAAGATGTAATTTTGTAACAACAACAAGAAGTAGTGGGAGAGAGGGGGCGATCTAATAGGGGAAGGCTCCTCTCAATGAGGCAAATAAACTCCAAGCAAGAGATCTTTCAAAAGATAAAAAAATCACATTTCCCAAGGCAATGATTTTAAAACTCCAATGCAAAAAATGTATGACTAGTGCCTTTACTATTGGGTTAATGGAGTCAAATAAAGAAAGAGCTCGAGAAGCTACCTCCTTGGGGGTGTAATCCCTTTTACTTCCCAAAGCAAGTTTATCTAGTTAGGGTTTAAGCTAAGAGGGTGTATGCCCTTATACTTCTCTTAGAAAACCATTGTATAATCAACTAGATGAAGCAATGCAATGATGAAGACTATGGTGGGGGTGTATTCCCTTATACTTCCACCTAGATCCTAGCACAACAATCCTTGACTTGGAAAAAGAATGATAGAATAAGAGTAAAATACCATACCAAAATCAAGAAAGATGCCAAGATAATCCACCATAAAAGATAAAAAAACATCATCCAAGGCTAGCGCCTTACTCCTCGATCAACCATTCATCAAGATATCCATAAACAAGTACACACGAGACAAATAGAGCCAAGTGTAGCGAAAATTTCAGTCCAATACTTCTCACAATGAGGGAGAGTTATGTTAAAATGAGATCTTATGATCTATTATTTATACAAAATGTCACCAAGGTGACTTGTCCACAATTTAAGGGGTAAACCACAAGACTAGGGGTCAACAACCCTAATCTTTCCCCCTTTAACAAAGTAATTTTAAACAATTCAATTAAAGTTTCACTTTTGTAAAAATAAACCCTAATTTTACATGGATGTCTCCCCTTTAGGGGATGGTTTGGCACTTTTAAGAAGTCGTTAGTGTTGGAGAAGCATGTGTAGGCCTCCAATGACCACATGTCAAGAATCTAGACAATCTCATCATGGTGAAGATCCTCTTCTCCTCAAAACATCCATGTGTCAATGAGTGGCACCTCACCACCAAGCCCTAACCCCCTAGGTGATGTCATGCCTCTAGAAGTGACGTTTTGCCTCTCCTAGGAAAAACATTTGGCATGTGGGGGCTAGGATACATCGTCCACGTCATCTTCAATGCCTTTCAAGTTTGATCTTCTTTATCCAGCATGTGGGCCCTTGACATCCAACCTTTGGGATTGCAGCCCCATCGAAGCCCAAGCTAGGCTTGTTCTCCCAAAACCGTCCAGCAACTAGGTCCTGCAAAGACAAATGAGAACACCCTCCAAGGATCTCAAGTCATAACATCATGATAAGTGAATCCAATCAATAAATGAGCCACATAAGAATGTGCATCAATGATCACTATATCAAACAATTAATTTCTCAAAGACACTATGCGGCTTGTCAAGATTGAATATGGGAGGGTTGACGAGGTGTTCTATTGGGTAGATCTTGCCCTAGGTCAAGGAGAGTTTCCAAGAGATCCAACTATAAGCCATGTAAAGTGGATGAAATGGTTGGGGTCAAGACTCAATGGGCATAGGGTTCATGACATATAAGGGTCGTAGTGTCTCATTCATGGGTGCCTTTGTAGAGGGTGTATGGTACCTTCATCTGCAATGCACTTTTTCCAAGCTCATCGATTGCATTTTATCTTTCTTTCAATATAACATAAGGAGAGGTTGAAGGCAAAGACATGCAACTGAGAGCCATTACCCTAGTTCGGTGACCAAACGATGGCAATGCCATACCACTAGATTTTCATGGATGTGATAGGTCGGCTCGTGATGAGACTCCTATCCTTCAACTAACATTTTAAGCATTCTTTATTATATTGTGGGTCTCCTTTACTTAGAGATAAGCGTTTCACTGCTTTCTTGGGTGATCCCTGGGCGAAGCATCTGGAAGTTTTATACAGTGCTTTTATCTTTTACCCAACATCAACCCCTCTGGGACTTCAACCTCTTCTTCCCATAGAATGAGGGACAACCCCTTCTTGGGTCAATATACCCTAAAATCCCAAGAGATAAGGAAATGGAGGGAAATAATGATGGAATGTGGTAAGTATGGTTGGGAATGGTAAGATGGATCTTTAAGGGAGTTCCTAGTAGAAAACCCATCCCTAAGGAAGACCACTTACTAGGGAAAAATGTTAACCACCAAGGTGAAGCAGGGAAAAAGGCATAATGTCGAAGCATATATCATGAAATCTAGAGCAATCTAAGATACAACATACTCAACTGACTTAAATATTGAAATGATGCTCACCATAATACTAACTTGTACCTCATGGAGCAAGGCCCACTGCCTTCCGGAAGCCAGCTGATGTGGTGGATGCCTTCTGGAAATCTATGACCATCTGTGGTGGTGAGAGGTGTTTCCATATGTGCAAAAGGGTACTGCTGGTCATGTAGTCTCTCGACACTCCATATCTGCAACTTGAGGGCCTTGAGACATAATCTCCTTAGTTCTCCACAAAATGGGGATAACAAGCTACAAAAGAAAGAATACTTCAATAAAATCAACAATCAAGTACACCATTCAATAGATCTTTTCAAGGCAAGCATATTTGACTATTTATTTGCTTACTTTGACGAAGTATAGGCACAATTATGGTTTAATGATGGTTTGAAGAGCTGTTTTAGGACAACTGACCTAGTTTTATGACAACATGGTTTCTACCCCACAAAAATTTCTCCCTATAGGGAAAAAGATGCTCCCTAGCAAGGAGAACAGACTCAAGCAATCCGATCTCAGAAAGGACAATATTTCACGTATCCCTATGTAACAATTTTATTTCTCCAATGCAAATTAAAAATGATTAGTGCCTTACTATTGGGTTGTTGAGTCAAAGAAAGTGATGACTAGGATAAGTCCTTGGGGGTGTAAATCCTTTTACTCCCTAAGGCAAGCTAAGCCCACTAGAAAATGCTAAGAGGGTGTAAGCACTTTTACTTCTCTTAACAAAACCTTATGCAACAACATGACCTTGGATGTGTGATATTGATCCACAAAGAACCTATGGGTGTAATCCCTTTTACTCCCTACGGTTTGTGAAACAAACAGAGGTGAACTTGGAGGGTATACGTCCTTGCAATTCTCCAAATAACCTTGAAATTAATTACCTTTCACAAGCAAAAAGATGAATCTTGGGGAGGGTGTATGCCCTTATACTCCTCCAAGGGTTCATCCACTAATAATTATGGAAGAAGCAATAATTTTAGACAATAAATGTAGAATTTCCTTACCAATTCCAAAAAAGATGCAAGATCAAACCCTAAGTGATCAAGAAAATTCCATCCATAAGCATGAGAGAAAACCTCCAAGTGTAGCATACCAATTTTACCCACAAATATCTTGAGAAACCATAAAAATTTTCAAAAGAGAGATGAAATGCTCCAAGAGTAGCGAAAATTTAAGCTAAGTGTCCTTCTCCACAAGGGAGAGTTATGTTCCAATGAGATACAAATGATCTCTATTTATACTAAAACTCCTAAACATAGTTTGTTCACATTCAAAGGGTAAAACATAAGATAAGGGGTCAACAACCCTTATCTTACCCCTTAAAACAAATAATAATATTTAATTTTCACTTTTGCACATTAGAAACCCTAAAATAAGATGATGTCACCCCTTTAGGGAGACGTTTTGGCACTAGGAGCAAGTCATTGGAGTTGGGGAAGCGTGGCTAGGCCTCCAAAGGCCACTTGTCATCATCCAAACCTCTTCTTCATGTTTTAAAACCTCCTTCCTTCAAAATGTGCCATGTGTCAATGAGCAATACCTCCATCACCACAAACCCTAACCCTAGGTGGCGTCAAGCCTTAAGAAGTGATATTTTTCCTCTCCTAGGAAAGTCGTTTGGCATATGAGGGATAGGTTATTTCTTCCAAGGTGTCTTCTAAGCCTCCAAAGGCAAGTCATCATGATCCGACATGTGGGCCCTCGACATCCAACCTGTGGGATTCAAGCCCCATGGAAGCCCAAGCTAGGCTTGTTCATCCAAAACTGTCCACCAAATGAGGTCCTGCAAAACAAATAGGCACGCTCTCCAAGGATGTCAAGTCAAAAATATCATGGCATGTGAACACCACATCTAATAAACAAGGCACATAAACATGTGCATCAAAACTACCTTATCAAATTAAAAAAATTCTCCAAGACCCTAAACAATTGACCAATCTTAGGTATGAGAGGGGTGTCATAAAAGTCCTATTGGGTAGACCAAAATCCTCAAGTAGGGGATGCTCCCAAGGATGCCCCTTCTGGGTCATGTAGTGTATGATGAGGTGGATGTGGGTTTAGAATTCATAGGTCAATGAGTTTCATGACATACAAGGGCTTGTATTATCTCACTTATGGGTGCCTTTGTAGGGGGTGTGTTGCACCTTCTTCCTCAATGCAACCTTTTTCCAAGCCCATTTATTTCCATTTATGAATTAATCAATGATCCAAACATGTGTGCACTCCCAATCGTGAATCTATTAGCTTGGGGGGCAGTAACACAGTGTGACATGAACAAAGAGGTCCACAAAGTGCCATAGGGGTAACCATGTAAAGCATTGTAACACACTTGTCTTATATTCAAGCGAGATATTTATTATTTGTTTGATATTATGCAGGTCTTCAATTTTTTCAAGAGAAGCAATTCATCGTTCTCAAGACCTAACTGGGAAAACATCTAGAAGGTTTATTTTAGGCTCTTAACTTTTGCCAACAACCATCCCCCTGGGCCTTTAGCCCCTTCTTCCCATGAAATGAGGTACATGCCCTTCTTGGGTCACTAAAGTCAAAGGGCCTAGAAGAGGTCAATATGATGGGAATGCAATGAGTGGAAAGTGGTAAGTATGGTCGAGAATGGTACGATAACCCTCAAGGGATCCCAAGTTGCAAACCTTCCCTGAAGGTTGGCCACTTACTAGGAAATCTGTGACACTCACCAAGGTGAAACATGGTCAAAAGAATAATGTCCAATAAGGCATTCTATAATCAAAAACAATTTAAATACAACATGTTTAAATGCCTCAAATATTAGGGTGATTTCCTTCCACAATAACTGACTTGTACCACATGGAGCAAGATCCATCTGCCTCCCGGAAGCTAGCTGGTGTGGCGGATGCGCTGAAAATAGATCCAAAATGTGGTGATAGAGCGGGCTTCCATATGTGAAAGTGGAAACTGCTAGTCATGTGGTCTCTTGACACTCCATATCTGCAACCTGAGGGCCTCAAGACATCATCTCCTTAGTTATCCCACAAAATGGGGATCACAGGCACAACCTGGTTAATTTTCCCAAGTAGTGATGGTATTTGTCAAAATGAGCATAGATGTATTTTATAAATTGGCTCTAGGAAATTAAGCTTCATAGGATTTTTTCCATTGCCATCTTTCTAGTCTATATATAATACACCCATTTTAAGTTTCATCATGTCATTAGTAATTCCATGAAGGGAAAAATAATGTTCCATTTAGGTAACCCAATTGATGATGTGGAACCATCAAACTTATTCATATCTAGTTTGGGATATATGTTCCATATATTGTGTTGAGTTTCAATGAATTGTGAGCTATGGCTATGCCTTCCACCATTGGAGGACTCACTCTTTTCTAGTTTCTCTAGTGACTATAACTAAATACCTTTGCTTTTTCTAAGGGGAGATAATGAGTTGTAGATTCCTTGCATATCAACTCGGAGGTTATCAATCTTGGAATCTAGCTTAGATTCAAGTTGGGTGACTTAGGAGGAAATGCTAGTTTTGAGTTTAAATTAAAGCCAACCAATCTTGTTGTCCATATCAGCGATCTTGTAATCCATGGTTATGGACCTCCTTTCAAGTAGTTCCTTGGGTCCACAAAAAAGGCTATTAAAGAGTTGTAGAAATGTAATCGATTCCTCACAAGGAGTCTTTTGAGATAGGTCGTCCCCAATTGTATGGTTAGGTCCACAAAAAAATGGTTACTTGAGAGTGGTACTGCAATGATCAACACTTGTAAGGATTATTTTGAGATAAGTCTCTTGCAAGGGTGTTGTTGTTGAAATAATGTAACTGCAAAGTGTATTCTTATCATTATTTGATATATTATTCATTGGATCAATCCCCATTGTGGATTGATCATGTCGGCTATCATAAAAGGACCAAATCCCCTTTTGTGGATTGGTCATAATGTAATTGTAAAAGGCTAAAGAAGAAGTCGGCCCCAAAATATATTAAAGAGGGCAAGAATATAATAAAGGTGGTTATAACCACCCAATTTGAGAAGTCGGCCCTGCCAGTGAAGAGACACTTCACACGTGCCAGACTTGTATAAATAAGAAGGCTAGCACCTCACTTAGACACACCTCACTTGCTCATTGAGAGACAAGTTTCAGAATTGCAGTTGGAGAAGAGACAGAGAGAGTGGCACATCTTTTGTAGAGGATCTTCTATATTAGCTTGAGTTATCTCTTGGCATTGTATTGGCAATCTATAATAAGGAAGTTTTCCTGGGTTTTCTTCCACTAGAGGGTTTCCCAGGATAAATGTTGTGTCTCTTGTGATTGTGTATTTCTTAGTGATCTTGTCTTATGTTTCTATTATCTATTGAAATGCAAAGAACTATAATAATGGCTTAAACATTAACATGGTATCAGAGCCAAGCTGAAGGAAGCATCTTTCAAAAAAGTGAAAAACATCACTGTTGTCGTACATGCAAATTAGGGGTTTTGGATGGTGAAGCCTTTCAACCCTACAACCATCTAGAAAAGTGTACCCTCCCCCAAGGATTACTTTGGCACTCTCAGCACACCTTTTCAGTGGCTGGATCTCCCGGAAAGTGAAACCATAGTTTCACAAAAGTACCAGAAGTACCAGAAAACCAAAGAACCAGAAGTACCAGAAGTACCAGAGTACCAGAGGTACCAGAAAACCAGAAGCACCAGTCTAGAAATCTATAGATCAACTTTGGAAGGGTAAAAATTGGATTTTCTCAGATCCAAGCACACCAGGCTACTCGCCTCAGCCAAGCGCATCTCCTGGTAAGTTCAAAATTTGATTTTGAGCATTTTCGTTTTTTGGTCATTTTCCTAGCTCCAGGTAAAAGATGTCTGCAAGCACGAATCTTGATGACAAACTGGAAGGCATGGAAAAATTCCGTGCCTGGAAGTATAGGATCGACCTAATCCTTGCAGAGAATGACCTAGCATGATTCATCAAAGAAGAAGTGTCGGAACCTGAAGATGCCGCAGAGAAAGAAAAGCATCTAAAGGACACAATCAGGGCCCAAAGAATCATTGCAGATTTGATCAAAGACCACATGATTCCTTATGTGTCATCAAAGAACACTCTAAAAGAAATGTTTGATTCCCTAAGCAGACTATACGAAGGAAAGAACATAAATCGGAACATGAATCTAAGAACTCAACTGAAGAATACGAGGATGCAGAAAGGAGAAACGATCCAATAATATTTCTCCAGAATCTCAGAATTTAAAGAACAATTAAAATCAATTGGAGACACCATAGATGAAAACGAACTCATAATGATGGCCCTAAATGGTCTCACAAGACCTTGGGATGAATTCATCCAAACGATATGTGCCAGAACGGAGAAACTGAAGTTTGATAGTCTATGGGAAGAATG
>JZKD02S1626696.1:49467-61902 GCA_000966675.3 Picea glauca
CCTGGCAATTTCTCTGGTGGACGTAGCCCACACTGGGTGAACCACGTAAATCTGTGTCTCTCTTGTATTGTGTGTCTTCTGTGTTTTGTTTCTGCATTTGTTTATTTTATTGCTCTGCGGTCCTGTTTTTCTAACATCCATAGCCCCGACGAAGATACTTGCATGTCCCACATGAGTTGGAATGCCTTTCCCCAAGCCTTTACCATTACAAAATATTTTTCTCTTAATTTTCAGAGAGAGGTGGATGAGGGGATTCCAATTTTCCTTCAAGGCATGTGGGATGGCACATGTGATTGTGAAATTTTCTAGCTTGATTATAGATAAGATACCTTCCTGTGCAGCCTGATTTGAGTACCATAGATGCTTCTCAAGTGTTAGCGCTAGCCTATTAATTTCATGTGAATTATAGATCCTACACTTGAGTATGAACATTTGTTCATTCTTGCTAAGACTAAGAATGAGAATGCTCATCCATCACTTAAACTATTTTCCCTTGTGTTGATAGGCCTGAATGACCCGTTCAATCAAATAAGGGAAAACACCCGATGACATGTCCCAAATAGACCCACTCTTGTTTGGGATAATGTTTCCGACCAGATTTTGAACTAGTTACCAATCTAACTACTATGATAACTAAATATGAATCTGAGAACGAAAGGTTCTCAAATGAATTAAAAATAAAAAATCTAACAAACTACTTCTAAGCTAAGATGAATGATTATAGTCATAAAATGAATATTCTAATATACTCTAAACTAACCTATCTTAATCAGGAGAAAGTCAAAACATGAGTACAATAAACCATTTGTATTACTTGCACAAAAGAAATTCATATAACAAGTAATATGAAGGCTTGACAACATAACCAGTTAGAACCAAAATAATTGGTTGATTAACTGAATCATAAGGTTTCTATGATCAAATTGAAAAATCATGGCAATTGTAAACATAAGAACATTAATTCATAATGAATTCATAAACCAACATTCATATACTAAAGAATAAAACATGCATAAATTGAATAGTCACATTCATACACATTGACACCATAATGTTCATAAATGTCTCATGTTCTTTATTCATCCGAAAGTAATAATACCAAGTCACATTTCAAAAGAACCAAAATCCCATTCCATTTTCCATTCATCTAATTTATAGAGGGACTATGGAATCCCTTCACATTCCTTATCTTCCCAATGACCAGGATCCCGAAGCTACACTTCAATTTCCTTTCCTAATTAGGACATTAAAATAATTATAGTAAATGATTGCTCTGCAAAATTTTGGTTACAATGAGATGATTAAGAGGGTTTTGACGATTGCGATTTCACATCTATGAACACCTTCCATCTTTTGAATTCTTCGAGTATGGAATGTCAATGTTTCATCGAAACCTGCAAAGTAGATCTAGCTAAAGAAAGTACAAACAAAGATTATCAAGAAAAGGACGAGAGATTCAATATGGAAGAATGAGAAAATATATTCACACTAATCCAATGAGCTCATCAATGAAATAATAATTGATTGATAATGATCAATATGATACAATGAATGAGTGGAATACACTCATACATAGGGAAAAACATTCAATAATTAAGAAAATCAATCAAGCAATTAACTTTCCTTAGGAATGTGATCATGCATAATAGTGATGGTCTAAATAGAAAGTTTAAAATAGAACTGGTCAGTTAACTCCCATTGAACTAGTGTGTCGAAAATATAAATTTCTCCAACACCCCCCTTGAACATCATCATGGAGAAAAAATGAGTCCCGTCTACTTGGCCATATTAGGTACTCATGTATAATGCAACTAATGAACAATGAATAAAAATGAGGAAAGAAGAAAAACCACATGGGAACAAAACCCCCTCTCAAAACACAATGCATCAAAAGAAGAAAAGACAACTGCTAGGAAATTGTGTTCTTCACTCCAAGACGACCCCACAAAGTTTGAAACTTCTGCTCACTGAAAGTCTTTGTGAAGATGTAGAAATATTTATGGATTTGATGAAGTCCTTTGGAAACCTGTCTAGCCTTGTACCTCTTGATCCTGTGGACCCATATGCACCTAAAATGTAACGTCCCCAACCATTGACCCCTGTCAGGTAACGCTACCCAAACAATCCTTAAACTTTCCTTTACTGCTCTGATACCAAATTGTAACGTCCCTAGCCACCAACAGGCTGAGCAACGCCACTCATAGAAACAAAAATTATCATATGCATATAAACATAAACAAACAACATATTCTGTTCATACATAGATTAATGTAGAAATAACAATAAAAGAATACATGCAGTACTCACAGGAAAAACCCATAATATAACAACATATATAGGCAACATTCATCAATTATAACACATGTACATATACACAACATGTAAATGAAGATAGGAATATATACTTATATTTCAATTGGAGTAAAACCACCAACTGCATGAAGATATTCCATGAACCTCCCAGCCTTAGACCACACTGCTCATCACTCTTAGCAGTAGGTCACCCTCAAGTTGGGACTAAACTCCACCGGGAAAGGGATTTCTAGTCTAGGCAAGGTCAATAGGAAAGTCACACAATTTAATAGGAAGGATTCTCTCCCAAGAGCCTCTTACACCCATTGCTCACAGACTCTCATTCCCCACATGTCTGTCCCACCCCAAGAGTATACACCTTCATTGTCACACATTCCATCAGTTGCTTCACCTCCTTTACCTTGGGCTTCAGCAACAGGCCAGACCAGAATTCTTAGAGCTTTGTAGCAGCTACAAGACTCCCTCTAGGAGAACTCATTTCCTCAACACACTCTCTCACCTGGAGAGAGTTTCTCACCAGCCTGACAACCTGCTTCTTCAATCCACAACAACCTCCCTCATCTGGAGAGAGTTTCTTACAGGCCTGACAACCGACTTCTTCAATCCCCAACAACCTCCCTCACCTGGAGAGAGAGTTTCTCACAGGCCTGACAACCTGCTTCTTCAATCCACAACAACCTCCCTCACCTAGAGAGAGAGTTTCTCACAGGCCTGACAACCTGCCTCTTCATCCATGAGCTTCACAACCCGCTTCTTTAAACCACAATAGCTAATTCATGTAAGGTAAGGGATGACTCAGTAATTTACAGAGGTGCAAAATGGTCACAGGTTCAACAATGGTGGAAATGGCTGGCTGCGTTCTTTCTCAGTGCATGGATGACTCGTGAGGAGAGATGGGGTACACTAGTCTAGCATAGCCAAGATGATGAGAGCGTGAAAGATAAAACTCTCTGCATGAACCTCCCTGCCTACCTGAGTGAGTGCGTCCATCCCCCTTAAGTATGCATGTTCCTGAGCCGACACCTGTCGCTCATGAAGCACATTCCTTTCCCTTTGGAAGTCACTTGTCCTTCCCCTAAGAACTTAGGATAAAAACATATCCTTTTAAACAACTTTTGGAATAATAATAAATTATTATTCTTTTGGACTTAAGTCCTTAGGTTTATACCTTCTTTTCCAACCTCTCAGCCCCCTCTCCCTTACCTATCCTAGTGGAGCTTAGTCCCCCATTCTCTTTTATCGTGGTCTGTCTACACGTAACGATGTTTTTATATTAATAATATGAATATTTACATGTACAAAACAGGCCCCTGGCCTTTAACACCTAGGCTCTCCGACCTACTAACACATAAGCCTAACAAATTATAATTTCTCATCTTACAAGCCTACAAAACATGTTTACAATTCATAATACAACTAGGGCTCGTCCTTGGGGTATTACAATCCCCTCCCCTTATTTTTTCACTATCCTCAATGCAACGTATTTACACAACATCAACAAGATTTTCAAAATCTTCAAAAAGATGCGGGTATTTAGCCTGCATAGCATCCTCATGCTCCCATGTCACGTCCTCAGGACCGTACCGGGTCCACTAGACCTTTACAAGCCCTATGGCTCGATTCTGGAGATGTTTTCTCTTCCGGTCCAATATGCGCACCAGATGCACTTGCACGACACATTCTTTCTCCACCCGAATCACATTCCAATCAATAACATGATTAGCATTAGGTATATATTTCTTAAGCAATGAAACATGAAACACATTATATACAATCATGGATGCAGGAAATGCAAGCATATATACAAATGGTCCAATCCTTTCTAGGAATTTAAATGGCCCACAATATCTGGCTGCCAACTTGGAATAGTTTCCTAGCTTCAGGGAACTTCTATTGGCTTTCACTTTCAAGAAAACGTGATCACCCACTTTAAAATCTCTGTGGGTTATGTTCTTATCAACATAACTTTTCTGCTTGTCTTGGGCAACCTTTAAATTCTACTTAATCTTCAACATTTTCTCTTCCATTTCCTTGAGAAACTCTGGCCCAACCATTGCCCTATCAGCTGGGTTGTCCCAACTTATTGGTGTGTTGCACTTTCTGCCATAAAGTGCTTCAAATGGGCTCGATTCTTGATACCCATTGTTGTAGGAAAATTCTACCAAGTGTAGGTAGTCTTCCCATTTAGATTGTTTTTCCATCACATACATCCTTAGCATATCTTCTATCACTTGGTTCACCCTCTCTGTTTTCCCATTAGACTTAGGATGATAGGCTGTGTTGAAGTTCATATTCATTCCGAACCCTTTGAATAACCCCTTCCAGAAATTTGAGGTAAATTTTGGGTCTCTGTTAGCCACAATTATCTTGGGAATACCATGCAATTGTGTTACTTCCCTCATAAGGATATCGACAACATTAGCTGCCTTGTGAGTAGTCTTCAATTGAATAAAATGAGCAGCTTTCGTAAGCTTATCCGCCACCACCATGATGGAATCACGCTGTTTATTTGTTCTGGGTAATCCTGTGATGAAATCCATTGTCACCACTTCCCACTTCCACTCAGGAATGGGTAATGGCTGTAGAAACCCTGTTGGGTGCCTATGTTCAACTTTGACCTTCTTACACTCCATACATCTAGCGATGTATTCTGAAATTTCCTTCTTTATACCTGGCCAAAAGTAATGGCTCTTGACTGCTGCCACTATTTTATGATATCCAGGGTGCCCAACATAAGGCACATTATGCATTTCTTTCAAGATCATAATTCTCAATTCCCGGGAATTAGGTACATAAATTCTGTTTTTGTACAGGAGTGTTCCATCAACTTCCAATTTATAATCTTCCACTTTCTGTAGCATCTTACCTTGCTGTATCTTTTCTACCAATTCCATGTACTGCAAATCTGCGTTTGCAGCTTCTAAAATTCTACCTTTAATATTAGTTTGGTATATGCTAATGGTTGTAGCATGTAGTTCATGCACTCTTCTTCTGAGTGCATCAACCACTTTGTTCTCCTTTCCTTTGATATGCTTGATATCAAATTTGTACTCACAAAGGAATCCCAACCATCTACTATGCCTAGCATTTAAGGTTGGTTGATCAAACAAATATTTCAGACTGTTATGGTCTGTCCTCAATTCAAATATCTTTCCCATGAGGTAATGTCTCCATTTCTTTAGAGCATGTACAATGACCACCAACTCCAAATCATGAGTTGCATAGTTCTTTTCATTCTCTTTCAATTTTATGGACTCATAGCATATTACAAACCCATTCTGGTTGAGGACTCCTCCCAGTCCTTCTTTGCATGCATCTGTACACACTACAAAATCTTCATTTGGATCTGCAATCCTCAGGATTGGAGCACTGGTTAACAACTGCTTCAATTGCTGGAAGCTTCTCTCACATTCTTCTATCCATTGAATTTTTTTCTCCTTCCTTTGCAAGGAAGTGATGGGGTGAGCTATCCTCGAGAACCCTGCAATGAAGCTTCTGTAATAGTTGGCTAGACCCATAAAGGATTTGACTTCTGTCACATTCTTCGGCACTGACCATTCTCTAATGGCTTCTATCTTCTCAGGATCCACAACTATCCCATCTTTTGAAATGATATGCCCCAAATAATGGATCTACTTTTGTTAGAATGAGCACTTGCTCAATTTGGCATACAGTTGGTTCTCTCTTATCACGTGCAACACCATCCTCAGATGATGTTCATTCTCTTCCTCCTACTTGGAATACACCAGGATGTCATCCAAAAAGACTATGACAAACTTGTCTATATATTATCTGAATACGCCATTCATTAAGCACATGAAAACAACGGGTGCATTTGATAACCCAAATGGTACCACTGTGAATTCATAATGACCATACCTTGTTCTGAAGGCGGTCTTGATGATGTCTTCATCCTTTATCCTTACTTGGTGGTACCCTGACCTGAGATCTATCTTTGAAAATATCTTGGCATCCTCCAACTGATCAAAGAGATCATCGATCCTCAACAAAGGATACTTGTTATTAATAGTCATTTTTTTCAATTGTCTGAAATCGATGCACAATATCAATGTCCCATATTTCTTCTTCAAGAACAAGACCGGGGCACCCCAAGGTGACACACTTGGGTGCATATACCCCTTCTTCAAAAGTGCTTCAAGTTGCAATTGTAGTTATTTCAGCTCTGGTGTACTCATTCTGTAAGGAGTTTTTGACACTAGAGCTGCTCGAGGCATCAAGTTTATAGAGAAATCAATATCTCTGTTCGGGGGTAGTCCAGGTACCTCCTGGAATACATCTTCAAAATGTTTTAATATTGCATGGTCTTCAATATTTGACACCTTATCCTTAGGTGCTTCTTCCATATGAGCTGTAAATATTTGGCAACCCTTCCTGTAGCACTTCTTCAACTGCATTACTGAAATTTCTCTGATAACAATTGCTCTGGGAATTCCTTGGACTGTTCTCTAATTTCCTTCCTCATCTAGGCAAGTGAATGCCTTGTTATGACAATCTAAGATGGCATGGTGTTGGTCCAACCAATCCATCCCAGTTAGATAGTCATAGGAACTTAAAGGTAAAATATTCAATTCATCCCTTGTGCTCAGTCCATTCATGTCCACTAGACATGACTTAACCAACTCAACAACCTTCCTCTTGGGTCCTGTAGCCAGCTGCATTAACCAATATTTTCCATGCTTGCTTCTTGGCAAATGCAAACTTTCCACCATTCTAGGATCTATATAACTATGACTAGCTCGAGTCCCGAATCAATTAAAATAGTAATGGTTTGGTTGTTGATCATACCTTCCACTTCAATCATATGTGATTAATATTCTTCTTGCTTGTTCTCCAGGGATGCATAGATTCTTGGTACACTTATGCCCATGTACTCCACTGTTTCTTCCTATTGAACATTGTGGACAACTCTCACTTTTTCATTTCTTTGGGGGCAATCTCTGTACCTATGATTTCCTTTACAACCCAAACATTCCATAGGTGGCTGTATTGACATTTTCCCACCTACTTCAGCCTTCCTAGGCTCTCTAAAACCTGGCTATCCTTGAGGGTTATTTCTGAAAAAGGATGCCTTATCTCCCTTCTTCCTCTGATCCATCTTGAATTTCTTCTTGTCTTCCCAAGCCTTCCGGAAAGTGGTCTTTTCTACTTGTTGCTCATATAAGCATTTTTTTCTCCTTATAGTTTCTTCCATAGTTTTAGGATCATCATACTGGATCTTGTCACTGATGGGAGATGGTAGTCCACTCAGATACCTTTGAATTTTGATAGTCTCATCTTTGATGAAAGGGACATACTGCAACAATTCCAAAAACCTTCGTTCATATTCATCAATGATCATGCTACCCAGCTTGAGTTCAAAGAACTCTTTCATCTTTTTGTCAACGTATCTCTTAGTCAAGTATTTATTTTCGAAATACTTCTTGAATTCCTTCCAAGTAAAATTTTTCTCTTTAATGTGCCGCACCTGCACAATTTGATCCCACCAGATGGATGCCTTTCCTTTCAGTTGATACATTGCAATTCTTCCTTCTGCATGAGAGGAATAATTCTGCAGTTGGAAATATTTTCTCATGCCAAGTAGCCATGTCTCGGCATCTTCTTGCTTCTTATGCTCTCTGTTGGAGCCGCCTTTGTTTTTTCTAGCCCGTTTCAAATTTCATGTCTTAATGCTCGAAATCGAAAGATGGTTTTCCTATTTTCCATCTGTGGTTTCAAAATCTCTGAAATCTTATCACGCAAGCAACAATAATTATTGTACTCTCGAGGCAAGTTCTACTTTTCATCAAAAATTTTCCCCCTTTGTTCTACCTCGAGATTTCGTATGTTGGATGCTATAGATCATTTAGTTCGCAAGTCTCGAGCAATGAAACGACGAAATCGCTTTAAAATTTTACCCAGGGCAGTAACGGGAGTAAAATTTTCCTAAATCACGATTAAACATCATCGGGTTTTCACGCCTTGGCGTTCACTAAATCCAAAAGTCTTATTGTTGTAGCCTCGAAAGCCGAAACCACAAAGTCCTTATTTTAGTAACCCGTGTCAATTTTAAAGGTAAAAGCTAAGCCATGGTTAAGTTATGTCGACAATTCGCCACTCGGTGTGTTCTCTTTTAAAAAGCTACATTGTCTAAGCCCCGAGTCGCGAAGTCACGATAAAGATATGAACATAATTAATTAAACACTTAATCTGAGTTTATCCTCCCTTTTAATTAAAACGTATCATCGCGATCTCGCGGTTTTGCAGCTCGGCATGCAAACTTCCCGGAAACTATAACTTTGAAGCTCCGAGTCGCGATATGGAGAATATAAATAATTATGTAATTAATTAAGCACCTAATCACAATTACGTTTTTATTAACCAAAGTCAATCATCGCAATTTCAGGTGTTAAAGGTTCAAATGGTTAAAGCAAAAATTCCCGATACAACGAGTACCGAAAGATTAATTAACTTTGGTAAAACTGATTAATTAAGCTAAACCAACATCTCCCGTGATTTGATGCATGCACAGTTTACGAGGTAGTCTTAATTTTTCCTTACACCAACTGATATTTCAAACCTCCAAAATTTATGGCATTAATTAGAAACAAGGCGAATCGACAAATAAAGATTGGATTTTTATTGCTAAATTTATTTTTAAGCTTGATTTGACCGATCTGTTCTTGAAAAGTACCGAGTTTTCGAATATATAGATTTGTTATTCATTATAACAAATTCATTTCTATATTACACAGAGCACACTTTCTCAGCAATATAACTTCTGTATGTATACATATTTTTATCGCAGAAGAGATAAAGAAGGATCTCCCGTCATGGCCCCGCGAAAAAAATTTAAAGCCAGTGTTGAGGTTTCAGGACAAGGTTTAGACAATGTCGCTGATACTTCACCTCGAAGTGTCGACTCTGTCCCGAAATGGTCGTTCGTTTCTGATGTTCTGCAGGCCGAATTAGTGGATTATTCTGATGATTCCAGCGACAATGAAAAATATGACATAACCACCAAATATAAGATTGTCATTCAATCGGGAATGCATAAAGTAGTGGCCAAGCCACGACTGCTCCCCTACTATGATATGGTCCGATGGGCATTAGACCATGTGGACATACCAACTAGAACCATCATGAATGAGCAGAAGGTCACCATCGAGACTTTCAGACCTGAACATCTGCAAGCTATGTACAAGTTGCCCATAGCGTTCGACCTTACAAATGATGCCAAATTATTGGAAAAGTTCAAACAGAAGGAATGTGTGCAGTATGAAAAGACTATGTCTAGCTTAATAAGAGATTGGGTTTCACACCCTGCAAAGTTTAGGGCATCACCCTGCGAAGTTTAGGGCAGACAGTAATGGTATATATTCAATAGCTTCCTTGGAACCACAGTTCAAGTATGTGGCTATGATGACCTGCATATTATACGGGAGAGAGGACACCTCACACTTCTTTCTTCAATGGGTGCCACTAATACATCAAGTCGTTGAAGGTTGTTCCTTCAACTAGGCGAAAATGTTGTCTGATAGCTTGACCAGTCGGGTTACAGAGTACCGGGTGCAAAAAGAGAGCAGAAAGACTTCTTCATTTTTTATGTCTGCATACATTATGGATGCCGTGTGTTTTCTAACACCATTTCCATTAATGAGCTAGAGTTGGACTCCAGCAGAGGATGAGCCCATCCACATCTATCATTTGAAATTGTGGGAAAACAAAGCGACAGATTTCGTATATGAAATCTTCAACTGGGTGATGGTACCGCTGTATGTCACTATTTTCGGCCACCCGCCACCCAGGATCTCGAAAAATATAGTGACGAATTTGAGCAGTATAGCTGATTGGTATGTAGAAGCCGAATTCTCATATCTCAGAGTTTTCGAGGCTTTTATTCTCTCACATGCATTGTCATTATTCATCCCCGACAAGCTGGCTTGTTGTGAGGTTGCTAGACAAACATTAATTGGTGGTATAAGCAAGGAGCTTAAGGGATACTCAAAAAAGGTATGGCCACCTTTTCCTGTTCATTTATATTCATATTCTTTGTTAGATTTCGGGCATGCTAAAGCTGAGGCAACAGCCCTGGAAGACCTAAAATTGGTCCTTATTGAATTCAAGAAGCACGATCTGCAAAGGGTCGTGAGTAATCATTTGGCCAGTTGCGGACTCAAGAGTTTTGAACATGAAAATTCTCCCTCGGATGACATTTTCTGAGGTGCAAGATCTTATGTCAAGATTTTAGCTCGGATAAAAACCTTGGCACCTGAAGAGAGGGCCGATGTTCTAAAATTCCAAGAACATCGACGCAGTTGTCTTCCCACAATATTATGAGATGAGAATCCGAGTACAGCGGAGGCGAAACAAAAAGATGTCGAAGGCTCCAAAGATGCGACACCTAGTCAAGAAAACCACCAGGATGGGGAAGAGCAAACTAAGAGTCCGAAAGCAGAGATAAAGACTCTCGACCCACCGAGAAAGCAGACTCCGGTTACTACCCTGGGGCAATCAACCAAGCAAATCAGAGACCCCATCGCATACATTACTCCCTTGCAGTCAACTCAGGGAAATATTGACGCAACGTGGATTTTAAATGAAGAATTGAGGCCTATAAGGGTGGAAGAGCTCCCTCCAAATGAGTTCTTCTTTGATAAGAAAAGAAAGGCTGTGGTAAAGAGAGAATTCTATCAGCAGGGGGAATCGACAGCCAAGAAATACAAAGTATTGACTGATGGGAACGATAAGAGGAATGAACAATTCACGACGAAAATAGCCGGAACATTAGGGGAATATGCCACGACGAATCAATTTTCAGTCGGGGTTTTGAAAAACCAGCTATAATGAAAAAATCGCCTCATCAAAACCCTAGAAGCCAGACTAGCCACTGTAGAGGAGGCTGCCAAGGACCAGGCGAGTGTAAGGATACAACAAGCAAGTTTGGCTGATAAAAGTGAGATAGAGATGCTCAAGACTAAGCTCGAACAAGCAGAGATGGTGGTTCAGAATGGTCAGATACAAGCGGGCCAGAAAAAAGACTTGATCGAACAGCTACAGGCCAGTGTGGAAATCAACGAAAGTAAAGTTATAAATATCAGAATGTTCCAGTCCCAGGCGATGGAGATTTAGAGCAGAGTTTCTACGGCCCAACGAAATTTACTCGCCAAGGTAGAGGCGATTCGGAACAACTGCTTGCTTGTTAATCAAGTTTTGGAAAATTTATCTGTTAGAGAAAGAGAAGCTGGAGCAACACAGGTCGCCTTTCAAGAGGCTGTGATAGCTACAAACAACATGGAATCGGGAAGTACTCCTAGGTTTACCATTTCAGAGCAGACCAGAGGAAATATTCTATTAAAAGAATGGGAACACAACATCTCGGAAGGTAAGCTGCAAGCCAAGAGGGTAAAGAAATCCTTAGAAGAGGCTTTCAGTTCTATAGATGGTAATCTGCTAGGCATTGATAGCGGAGGTAATGTCGAGGCATTGATTCAAATGAATATGGCAAAAATCTCACTTGATTTAAATGAAAAAGAAGAAAGAGATTTGGCCGAGATCTCACAAGTAACTATGGCATACATAGTCCAAATAGATAAATGTATGATTAAACCAAGTGTGCAATTGTGCGCTATCGACATCATAGACAGACATATGGAAGACAGGTTGCCGCAATCAGCCCGAGATTGTTACTCTTTTGAAGCCAATTGTCAAGCAGAACCATCAAGGCTGATATCTCGGTTGGTGGAAAGGTGTGTCACTTGTACCGAGCATGCGCGAGGGCAAACTTCTGGCACCAAATAAAGACACAGAGAAAGAAATGGAACGATTTCTCTCCTTCTTATCATAACTGAAAATTTTGCAACGATTGAGATTCCATCTTATTGTAAAACTGTATAAATATACCATAGAAAGAAAGAAAAGAGGCTGGACCTTTTTGTGTCGATTGTAATAGAGGTTTTACATTTTGAGAGTTAATATAAAGCAAATMYGAAGATTCTCAATTCCGTCACGACTGTGTTATGAGTTTGTTTTCTTGTATCTCATATTTCGTTTCATTTCATATTCGTATCTGATGAATGCTTCGCTATAATTTAGTGCAACCTCTACTATAGTGAATGAATTTTG
>JZKD02S1626696.1:71829-97092 GCA_000966675.3 Picea glauca
CCAATACAAATTTGTCTAGGAATTTGTTGAGCACATTGTTCATCAAGCACATAAAAGTGGCAGGGGCATTGGTTAATCCAAATGGTACTACCACAAACTCATAGTGACCATATCTAGTCCTGAAGGCAGTTTTGTGGATATCTTCACCCTTGATTCGGATTTGATGGTATCCACATCTCAAGTCAATCTTTGAGAAGATGGAAGCACCTCCCAATTGATCGAACATGTCATCGATCCTAGGTAAGGGTTACTTGTTCTTTATGGTTACCTTATTGAGTTGTCTATAATCTACGCATAGTCTGAGAGTATCGTATTTATTTTTCACAAACAGTACCGGTGCTCCCCATGGAGACACGCTGGGCCAGATATAGACTTTGTGCATCATTTCTTTTAGTTGTAATTTAAGCTCAACTAGCTCAGGTGTGCTCATCCTGTAGGGTGTCCTAGACACTGGCACCGCTCCTGGTGCAAGTTCTATCGAGAAGTCAATGTCCCTTCTCAGAGGTAGACCCGATACCTCTTCAGGAAATACATCTCTATTTTCTCTTAGTGTGGGGTGGTCTTCAAGGCTTGGTTTGTCATATTCAATTGATTCCAACACCTGTATCACATATAGTGGACATCCCTTTTTGAAATACTTTCTCATTTGAAGAGCTGATATTCGTCTCATCGAGACTGGTTTTTGGATCCCTTTAAGGGTTATCCTTCTTCCTTCTTCACTTACACATTCTAAGGTTTTATGATAACAGTCCAGTCTAGCTTTATATGTGGCTAGACAGTCCATACCAATCAACATGTCATATGATCCTAGGGGTAATATGTTAAGGGTTGCTTGGGTGGGGAATTCACCCATAGTGAATTGGCAAGTTGGTATGACCTCTGCTACCTTTCTTTTAGTGCTAGTGGCTAACTCTACCAACCATGGCTTGGCTTGTTTTTATGGCTATAATTTACACTTATCAACAACCTTAGGGGCTATATAACTCAAATTTGAACCAGGTTCAATTAGAATAGACACTAGATGGTTGGTGATCATACCTTCTATCTCCACCACTGAAGCTTGGTGTTCAAATTGTTTATTATCCAAGGCTGCATAAATTGGCGGCACACTCCTGGCCACGTCATTGATGGTGGTAGCTTCTTGAACATTGTAAATTCTTCAGCTGTTCTATTGTCGGTGTGGGTAGTCCCTCAGTAGATGTTCTTCTCCACAACCCCAACATTTCAAGGGTTCTCTCTTTGGGTTATTTGTCTTTCTTGGGGCAGATCCAGAAGGTTTATTTCCGCCCCGGGAGGGGAAATTCTGCTGGTGTACACTTCAGGTTGGGAAGCTTATCCTTGAGTCCTTTGTATAGTTTTTAAATCTTGGGGATTTAAACCCCTTTTTCTAGAATCCCGAACTATTCTTCTTCTTCCAACCTTCATGAGGTTCTGTCCGATGCCCAAGCTGTTCATAACAATATCGTGCCTTTTGGATAGTGTCTTCTAGGGTCTTTGGCTCATCAAATTCAATCTTGTTCTACTAGTCCTTAGGTAGTCCACTGATGAATCGTTGCACCTTTTTCTTTTCTGCTTTTATATAGGGTACATACCTCAACAACTCGAGAAATTTGCTGACATATTCCTCTATGGTGAGTTTCCCAAGCTTGATTTCAAAGAATTCTTTAGTCTTTTTGTCGAAATACTTTTCCAACAGATACTTCTTCCTGAAGTATTTCTCAAACCATTCCCAAGATAGGTCTGCTTCGTGAATCCCTTTTACATTCTTAAGGTCTTCCCACCAAATGGAAGCCTTTCCATTCAAGTTGAAAGTGGCTACTCGAGCCTTCAAGTTTTCTGAGAAGTCATGGACTTTGAAATACTTCTTCATTCCAAGAAGCCAGGCCTCCGCTTCCCCCCCCTTCTTTATTTCACCATCGAAAGAGGGTGGTTTGGCCTTCTTGAATTCTTCGAGATTATGACTTTTGGAATGCTTTCGCTTCTTCCATTTTCTTCGAGAATAAGAACTAGTTTTGCTGCTAGAAGATCCCTCCGAGTCGCCAATTTCCTTTCCATAGGGATCATCCGATGCTTGTCCCTTATCTTTGGGGTGGACCTTTCTCGAGGTGCTCTTCCTAGTATGGCCACTTAAAAAACCACGTTTCTGTATCTCAGGTGGACTTCGACTTTTCTTTGTTTATCATCGGTCCGCGTGATTGGCATCAGGTTCATGCTATAATTGTCTTTGTATGTCGGATAAACTCTACAGTAAGACTGCATTAACTTCTGTTTGCTTCTCTTTCTCTTTTATCAACCTCTCGTTGTCGGCCTTGCAACTCTGTAGTTTGACCATGAGGCTCCTCACAGTGTCAGCTAGATTTGGAGGGGTCTCTACTGCCCTCCTTTCGTCAGACTCTTCGTCTCTATTGTGGGAGCCATTCCCCACTTCATGGTGAGTCACCATTCTATGAATCTGCAGTTTCCTGTGGTTGATCGTCGGCTTGTGTGCAAAATAAAAACTCTTGTTGTTAGTCAATATTTATATTTATTCATAACCAGTGCATAATTCATATTTTTCAAATGCATACACACAATAGGAGTTTTCATTCTTAACTTCGACTTTTGATTAAGGGGGTTAAGATAGAGGATTACTCATTTTAAGAGTACTTCGAATGGAGTTTTTGTGCAACTCGTTCATGAGCCCAAGCAGGCCAAGTGTTGTAACCATGCTCTGATACCAATTTGTAACGTACCCACTATGGAAAAATAAAATTTTCGTTCTTCCTCAAGGGATAGAATCCCCGAATTCCTACAGGGGCCTAACGCAGGCTAGCTCTTCCCTTATCCACCTCCATATGATCATTGGTTATGACCACAGGCCATGCCAAGAGGCACCTTTCACATTTCATGACTCAACGATGCAAGAGAGTCAAGTCTTTCGACTCTTCAAACCTCGAAACCCAAAGTATTACCTTCGATGAGATCGACGACTAAATCTCCCCTGATCCGACGGTCCTGGTCGTATCAGGATTTCGGTAACCATGAGTTTGAAAAGAAAGAGATTCAAGTCTTTTGACTCTTCAATCCCCGAAACCCAAAATCTTACCTTTGACAAGATTGAAGGCTGCGAATCTCCCCTTGATCTGACGATCTTGGCTGTATCAGGATTTTGGTAATTGAGAGTTCGAAAAGCAAGAGAGTCAAGTCTTTTGACTCTTCAATCCCCGGAAGCCAAAATCTTACCTTCGATGAGATCGATGGCTGCGAATCTTCCCCTGATCCGATGGTTTTGGCTGTATCAGAATTTCGGTAACCGGGAGTTCGAAATGCAAGAGAGTCAAGTCTTTTGACTCTTCAAACCCTGAAACCCAAAATCGTAACTTCGACGAGATTGACGACTGCGAATATTCCTCTGATCCGATAGTCTTGTCCGTATTGAGATTTCGGTAACTAGGAGTTCCAAAAGCAAGAGAGTCAAGTATTTTGACTGTTCAATCCCGGAAACCTGAAATCTTACCTTCAACGAGATCGACGGCTGCGAATCTCCCCCTAATCCGACGGTCCTAGCTGTATTGGAATTTCGGTAACCAGGAGTTTGAAAAGCAAGAGAGTCAAGTCTTTTGACTCTTCAAGCCCTGAAACCTAAAATCTTACCTTCGACGAGATTGACGGCTGCGAATCTTCCCCTGATCCAACGGTTATGGCCATATCGAGATTTCGGTAACTGGGAGTTCGAAATGCAAGAGAGTCAAGTCTTTTGACTCTTCAAACACCGAATTCCAATATGGGAATTCGTGTAGGATATCAACGACCCTTGTTGATCTGGATCTGACGGTCACTATCCCCCCTGAGCTTAAGGGCACTGAAAGACACTCAATCTTAATCCCTTTGTTGTTCTACGAGATCCAGTGGCTCATGGGATTTCAGGGTTTTCCCCAAACTCTGACCACTCACCACGCATCTCCTCTGATGGATGGTCCAGATCCTTTCGGAACTCCTCCTTTCTACCATGTGACCTTGTCCTGTGACCTAGGGCTCATCCTCAGAGTGCGTCGGGGTTTCGTGTATCGGGATTTCATGACTTGTGAAGATGAGGGGTCTTTCCCTTTGGTTTCCTAGGTGCCGAAACGCCGAAGCCTATTCATGCTAAACTGATCGGGGTTTCCTATACCGAGATTTCATGACCTGCAAAGACAAGGGGTCTCGCCCTTTGGTTTCCCGGGTGCCGAAACATCGAAACCTATTCCCACTAAATTGATGGTCCAGATCACTCATGGATCAACGACCATGATCATGTCGCAATTTTGCGACTCATGAGTTCGTGTAGTCCTACCCTTTGACCACTCCAAGTCGCGGGTCAACGAAATGCTACCCGATTACCACGTGTCCTAAGCCGATGGACGGTTCCGAATACTTTGGGACTTTTAGGACATTGTCAAGTCCACTCTCTTGCCTATGCAAGGTTAAGATCGACGGTTAATAGAGCTCCGAAAGATCATTCAGAGGGTTCTTGGGTAGTTATCCCTAGGCTTGGTGACCTGACTGAAAAACCTTCCTAATTCGCTGAGCTATGAACTCTGTGACTGGGGTAAAGTAAACTCATGGGTTTACTATAATGGTAGTCTGTTCAAGGAACTCACTCCGACTCTAGAATGTGAGGAAACTTCCTGGGAGAAGGTGCCTTCGGGAAATCAAACCAGGACATAGCGCGAGTCAAGTAAATGGGACAATTCTCAAGGGAACGGTCTTGTGTTCTAAACTTATTCATTCTATACATAAACCGATTATGGTCATATAAGTATAAGCATGCATCCATTACTCCCAATCAAAACACAAGGAAAACGCTTCTATATAGAAACCATTTATGAGTGTATAAAAATGAACATGCATACATGATATTCAATTCAAAATACAAGACATAACACTTATTAGAAACACCAGACATGATGCGACTTTTGAGAGGGGTGCTCGTTTCCATCCAATCGTAGGCTTAGTGACTCCAGATGGATTTACCACTAGCCACCCCTGAGCTAGACCACGATGCTTTGAGATTCAGTCTCCTACTTCCATCTCAATGGAAGTCAAGAACAAAGGTTACTCCCCTTATCCTCTGTTCAAAACTCTCTGTATTTCCAGAGTTCCTTCAGTTTCCCTTCCACGATCCTTGTCACACGCATTCTCCCTTCCTTCTTTCCACACTTCCTTTCTTGCCTTTTTCTACAAGATTGCATGTGGCACGAATTCCCCTGTCCATGGTCAGGTCTGAGAGCTTCTACGGATGGGTGGTTCACCCTCCCATCCCCTCATTAACTCTTGAGGAGCCTCCCCACCTACCATCCTGGCGGGTAATTCATTCCAGGGTCAGAGAGTTGCTTCGGTCTTTGAGCAAGTAAAAACCAGCACGATATTGGTTCGGTGGAAGTTAATGCAACTATTCTAGGTCCCTTCCACCACCTCTCATTATCCATCGTGGTCTCTTTTAGCACATCCCCCTCCCAACAATCATGCAACAAATATTCATAACATAAATTTAAATTCATAGACCTTTTATACAAAGGTCTGTCAAATCAAACATTCACTTCTTTGAGTTTGCCATAGTTCTTGGCCAATATAGTTATTTTTACAGACTGGGGGAAGCAGGGTGTTATACTCATCCTCTTGGTTCTTCCATTTGGTCTTCTCAATTGCTGATGTAGGTTATGTTTCTGTCCCTATCATCAAGTTGTACAATCCTTTCCTTCTGAGTTGGAATTCAGCCTTGGGATTCCAATCAAAATAATTGTATGGTGTGAGGATTACCACCAAGTTTGATTGTAAATATATGTAGTATCCATCTCTCCCACTGTGTCTGAGAACCCCTAAAATTTACTCTCAATTTTAGGAGACAATATTCTGGCTTCCTTTCTGAGCAAAAAATGAGGAATTTCATCAAACGGTTGAAAACCCACTTCCGAAATGGGTTGATTTACCTTCGCAACAAATCGTTTCCTCATAAATGAATACTTTGGGAGAAATCTGGATTGGAGTGGCACAGATTTTTCTCAGATAAGAAATTGCGTCACTTTTCATGAGGTAATTTTGTAGATCAATTTATGAGAAAATGGTGAGGAATTTCTCAAAACGGTTGAAAAACCACTTGCAAAATGGGTCTATTTACTTCTCATGTGGGTTGTTTCCTAATAAAGTTATTATTTTGGGAGAAATACCTTTGATATTTACACAAATTATGCTCGTCGAAACTCTGATTTTCCTTTTTCTCTAGCTTGTCTAGCTTGCTCCAAGTAGCTTAGCTATGATGCCATGTCAATGTTTCATCGAAACCTGCACAGGAGATATATCTAAAGCAAGTACAAACAAATATTATCAAGAAAATAAGAAGAGATTCAATATGGAAGAATGAGAAAATATATTCACACTACTCCAATGAGTTGATCAATGAATGAATAATTGATTGATAATGATCAATATGATACAATGAATGAGTGGAATACACTCATATATAGGGAAAAACAATCCATAATTAAGAAAAGAAATCAAATAGCTAACTTTCTTTAGGAATGCATGCATGCATAATAGTGATGGTCTAAATAGAAAGTCTAAAATAGAACTAGTCAGTTAACTCCCACTGAACTAGTGTGTCGAAAATAGAAATTTCTCCAACATGGAATCCACTCAGCATAGATGCGTTATTTCTAGGCCTACCTCTTTTTTGCACATGGGAATGATAACTTCCATCTTCAAGGTTTGTTCAACACATTTCACAAAATCTTCTGTCAGCGCGATCACTCTGGAGGGATGGATTAGTCTTGTTTCAATAACCCCCACACTAATTTTTTCGATTGCTTCTATGGATTTCAGGTTGAGGTTTCTTTTGGTATCCATGTATTTGACCATTGTTTGGGTTGATGAATCCTTATCAATATCCCTTAGGGGGTCCATATCGAATTGTAAGAGTAGTCTGTTTAATGATATCCATAGCTCTGTGCTTGATGTAGTGATTTGCTCCTGTGTCTTCATGATGTCTGTAATTGTTTCCATCCTTGCATTCAAGAGTCGTCGATCTTTGATTCTTCATTCATCTGAGTATACTGGCAGGGTCTTTGGGAATGTCTGTTGTGAGTCTTGCCATTCTGTGACTATACTGTAGGATTCTAGGGGTTTTTGGTACTTTTCATACATTTCTTTCACTTTTGCATTCAACTTTGTTTGATCAGACTTGACCATCAACACTTTGTTAAGCACATAGAATAACCTCTTCTGTGCATCCCTAAGTTATTCATTCTTTTTAGTGGCCTTTTCTTTTATGGTTTCCAAAGCCGCTATTTGATTTTGGATTTCCTCCACTACTTTCTTCAAGATATTGTTGTCTAGATGTACCTTCCTGATTTGCTTTTCACTTATTTCATTAAAAGGTCTCAATTCAACCAACTCGCCTTTGAGTCTTGTCACCTCCTGATCATGTGTGGTTTTAAGCTTCTCCATATCACTCAAATGGGCCTTTTGGGTGAGGGAGGTTGTTTCATTGAATCTTGCCTGTAAATATTTTTCCTGGGCCTTGAGCTGCATTTCCATCTCATATTTGTGGATTTTCTCTGTTTGTTGGATTTCCTTCCTGTATTCACTAGCCATAGCTTCCTTAATGGTTTTCAGGGTCATCTCTAGCTCAATGACCTTGGCTTTTGCACCATCAAGTGCTCCTACGACTTCATGGACCGACACTAGGTTCACACCATCAAAAGCGTTGAGCATTGAGGCTGCTTGTATCGCATTATCCTTCAAATCTGATCCAACTTTCCATTTGATGCTCCTTTTGGGATATTCTTGGCTCACGTCGACTTTTCCTCTTTTTCTCTTAGGGGTTCTCTCAATAGTTCGTATCTTGAGGCTGTAATAGTAATCGACAATGATGACTGTTATCCCTAATTTCTAGGGATAACTAGGAGATCATGACTCAAGGCCCACGGGTCCTAGACATGGAGTATCGAGAGTAGGATTGACCTGAGCATGGCCCTAGAGGGCCCATCCTTCTTCTTCTTCACCAGATTTGTCCTGTCAGCAGCAACAACATCCATCACCATCGGCTAGGACTTGCATCAGAGAAGACTCTTGCTCCATGAGGTAATTGGTCCAGGTATCATGGTATGTGTCATGTTTGATCGTTATAACTTTCTTATATATGCATCAGGTTTCTTACATTTTTGACAACTGCTTGGATTTTACACTAACCCACTTGACCATTGTTTGGGGGATTAACGGGGTGACCTAGCAAGCTTGTATCCATGGGTTTTGGTTAGCCACCAGGGGGGATTTGAAGAGACATCATCCGCTCCCACCATACTATCACTTTACATCTGATCTCCCATACATTCATCCCACTCCCCTAGTCTGGCCATTAGGATGACCTATTTGAGGGGTTACACTTCGTCCTATGGGAAGAAGGGGTTAAAGGCCCAGGGGGTAAAAGCAGCTGGTAAAAGATAAAAACCATAGGAAATAAAACCTAGAGATGCTTTGCCCAGAGATCCTTGAGAAGGCAATAAAAGGCCTCTCGATAAGAAACAAAAGGGACCCAAAGAAAAATAACAAAACAAGACCTAACCAAGAGGATGGGAAGTCTCATCATGAGCCGGCCCATTATGTTCATAGGTATCTAGCAGTATGACATTGCCATTATCTGGTCACCACGCCAGGGAAATGGCCTTTGGTTGCATGGCCAAGGGAAAGGGGGTCTCATCACGAGCCAGCCTTATCATTTCTGCGAAAATACCAGTGGGTAACACTGTCAGCTCTGGTCACCACGCCAAGGCAGTGTCCTCTGGTCAGACCTTGAAGTAAAAAGAAAGAAAAATCAATAAATAAAGAATAAAGGCAATAAAGGGGCTTGGAAAAAGTGCATCCATGATGGGTACACCTCACCTCCTACAAAGGCACCCACGGACAATACCTACTCCTAGTTTTCACTATGACTGGACATCCTTAGACCATATCACTTCATATACATGGCTTGAATAATCTTCTGTGGAAACTTTCCTCTTCTTATGGATACCAGCCCAATAGGTTCTTCTGTCTATTTCTTCAACTTTGTATAGTAGATCAGTGTAATGTCTTTGAGCTATTATAGGATATGATAGGGTTTTTATGCATGTATTTGATAAATTTAATGATGAAATATGATTGACATTGCTATGATCCCAAGGACTGATGAGCCCATGGAGGGCGAAGTTTTTGATGTGCAGGACCATACCCGACGGACAGGTACCAGTGGACCGATACACATGGGGATATGATTAGCTTAAACCTCCATGGGGCTGAAGAGCCCATCAGATGGTTGCTAGGATGGCAGAGAGAGGACAACATTATGATGAGCCTTTGCATAGGAAGAAAGGAGAACATTCCACCCAGGACACTTTGGCAGAGCCCGACCTAGGGGGAATCACCCATTACAGATGAAACGTTTGCCCCTTGATGGACAGGACGTCACCCAGGAGACCAGGATGTTGTCTTGAGCGTGTGGCAATGTGATGAGACTATTTGGCACATGTGGCAGCTTGGAGGATCCCTAGAAGGGCCAACGTCTAGCTTCTGGATGCTGGATATGCCCAAAAAGGGCCAACGTCTCCCTCAGAAGGGCTTGACGTCCCACCTTTTGCTCAGATTATGTCATTTTTCTAGCAGTTAATGTAAAAACAGTGTAAAATTTGTAGTCAGCCTTGTTAGTTGTTTTAATGACCTATTTTTTAATTGAAAGTTCATGGATTGGTATAAATAGAGGACGTTTTTCCTCATTTTAGACAATAACACAACTCACTCTCTTGTGAGATCTTAAAACTTGCACCCTAGTTTGGTGCTCTTGGTCTTGTAAAGTGAGGCACAACTCTTCTTGGAGGATTTCTCTTGGTATTTATGGTGTTTCTCTCATGGAAGCTTTACAGCTAGGGTTTGATTATGCATTCTTCATGATATGTAAGTGAATTTTTCATGCAAAACTTCTTAAGTGAATGGTTGTAGGCTTAATTTCTTACATTTTGATATTATATTGCTGAATCTTGAAACCCTAGGTAGCAAGCACACTAGTAGGTCATTTCTATATGTCCCCATGTTTGAGAAATAGTTTTAGCCATTGATAAAGGAAGATATAGCCTAGCCGTTGCTAAACTTTTCTCCCTTTTTCTGAGTTAGCATTATAGTATAGATTGAAAAGAGGAGACGTCCTAGGCCTAGTTGAATCTACACCTAGGGTTTTAACCTTTTAGGCTTTGAAAGCCTTGCCCCTGCAACACTTTCTCCCTTAAATCTGTACTTTGAAGCTAGCCGTTTTGCCAAGTGTATTTAGAGAAAGAGGAAGGAGCACAAGACCTTGCTTAAGCAACACCGGAGTGAGCCTCCTTCCCTTAGTGTTTTGATTCTAGGGCCCTGCCATTACAACACCTTGGAACCCTACCGTCTAGTCTCTAAGTGTAAGTCCTCCCGAGATCTTTTTCCCTTTCTTTTTGACTCCATTTCTCCCTAAGGCACTGGTTAGACTTACAACATTGAGCTTGTAGTGTGCAAAATCATCTCTTAAAACTTTAATTTTTGAAACCCTAACTAAACCCTAACCCTACTAACCTAGGCTGACGACATACTTGACGCAACAAGCCTTCTAACTAGTAATTAAGCAATTAATGATGACTTCAAGCATTTGTTGAGCTATTGTTGATTGAAAATACTGTTGGCTTGGTCATTTTTGTAGACATTAATGAATTGGTGATCTTGCATGGGCTATTTAGCAAAACGTTGACTTCATTTTGTCTACTATATTGCTTATTAAATGAAATCAGATAGTTAAGAAGTACTAACCCTTTGAATTATAACCTGCAAATATACATATAGTGCTATTATTGTCTTGTTCCGAGCAGGTGTTCTCAACAGGGACTTCACTTCTTTATTGGCTGATTAGCCGGAATATATGATACTGGTGGTAACCTGAGAGGAGGGAAAGACTTAAACTCTTGACCTTATATTCTTTGCCTCTTCAAACCCCAGGTTACCGAGGATGTCTCCCCTGGGCTAACCTCCCTAAATAGAAAGAACCTCCCCATCAAGGTGACAGTTGGTGGGGAAGGTTCTTGTTACGCCAGTTTGTCCACTATCCTGTAGCCTGTGACCTAAAATACAAACTGCGCGATAACATTTTGGCACCGCTGCCGGGGAACACTGAGTCAATCTTCCTCAACGACAAATCCTTTGGTAAGCCTTGCCTCAAATACTTTTCTCTTACAAGCTTACCTGGAGAATCTACTAAGACTTTATCCCCCTATCCTTTGATAGTTTCAGGAAAACTATCTAGCGACTCCACAAACCAAAAGGAGGTTTAATAACCCTCCTCTAGCTTTCAGAAGGAAGCCTCCTGCTAATTCTCCTATTGTCAAGTCACTCTTTGGAAAGAGACTTCCTTTAAACATGTCTACTTCTCAGACCGGTACTACAAACCCAATCAATAATTAGAGACAATGGTCATCCACTTTGTTCAAGCCATTAGACATGTCGGCCATACTTGGCTACCCTAGGCAAATGCCACCTAAATATGAAAAGTGGTTGCCTAGGTTTACCGACACTGATGCTACTAGTGTCGAAGAGCATATGAGTAACTTCTGGGCATTTTTTCAGCTTCACCCCATTAGTGATGATGTTGAGGACTTGGTCATGAAGCTATTCTCTGCTACCCTTTATGATGCTACAAGACGTTGGTATCTTGGCCTGCTTGATGGAAGCATTAAAACCATGGATAGACTTGAGAAAATCTTCCTCAGAAGGTGGAGCATCAAAGAAGATCTGAACATGCTACTCACCTGAATAAATGGCCTTGCCAGGCGTGAAAATGAATCCATTCGGGAATTCCATACCAGATTCGAAGCATTACTCCAATGAATTCCTCCAAGCCACGATCCAAAATATGATTACCTTGTTCACATTTATACTAGATATTTCAGTGGCCAATTAGGGTATCTTCTTAGAGACAAAGACCCTCAGTCCATTCAAGAAGCCCAAGAGCTTGCAACCAAGATTGAAGGAAATCTCCTTTCATCCAAAATTGAGCCCTTTGCCAACCCTAGGGGGAAAATAGACACCAAGAAGAAAGTGGTACACAATGCTGAGCCTACTTTGGATCTCTCCACCAGTATCAGTAAGCTACAAGCTTCAGTGGATAGCATCATGAAGAATCAATAAGAAATGATGAACCGGATCGTGAGACTTGAAAAGTCCCAAACCCAGACACCTAGACCTCCATTCAAAGGACCATTCCAGAAAGGGAATCAAACTTACAAGCCGAAGAATGAGAAGGAAGTCCCAAATACTCTGGCCCCTATGAATGTATTTGATGAAAACCCTTGTTGTCTGGAATGCAGTGAAGCACATTGGGAAAATGAGTGTCCTTATAACGCCAGCCAACAACAAGTCAACAATCTTGACTACTTTTCAAGTTTCCCTTAGATAAACATCACTGGTATAGAACATCAACAAGCCCTAAAGGAAGCAGCCAGATTAGCAAGATTAGCAATAATTAACAACTTGGACCAAGAATCACGGGAAAAGCTAAAAAAGCAAGAAGTCCAAGTATACCAGAGAAAGAACCTGAAGCAACCTGCAAATGATCAGTCAAAATCTCCTGAGGTTCTTCCTCCCAAGACAACCAAAGCTGATAAGATTACCCTTGATTTTGACTTTGAAGGAGCTTTGTCAAATATGCATGTGAATGTTCCTCTAAAAGAAGCAATTAAGGTCCCTTCTATTAAAGAATGCTTCAACAACTTCTTTTTGGGAATGGTTGAGCCTATGGACTCCTCGATTATGCTACAAGCTGACCACTTCAGGTTCCAGTACGGTGAAAATCCACCTTTCTTCATGAATCTTATGATGAACAACAAATACCTCAACAATTGCATGCTGGATACAGGTGCTGGTGCAAACATGATGTCTCTTAAAGTCATGCAGTAGATGGGCCTGAAGGTAACCATGCCTTACAGAAATGTGTTTGGATTTGGATCCAAAGCAATACCCACACATGGTGTTGTCGAAAATGTCGAAGTACAGTTGAAATAATTCCCCGAGAAGACCGTTCACATAGATATTATAGTTGTTGATGTCCTGGATGTGTGGGGAATGTTATTGTCTAGGAATTTTGGCGCAATGATAGGCGGGTCCCTTGAGATGGATCTCACCTTTTTGCTGTTTCCTTTGAAAGATGGAACAACTGGACGATTACTCAATGTGCCGATAACTGGAACCCATGTACAAGACGTTGTTCCTTTTGTAAATGAAACGCAGAAAGATGTGATACAAACTCTTGAAGAGTATTCTTCAGAAGATATGCCATTTACTACAGAAGAAGACTTTGATTAGATTGAGTGGCCCAAGAAAGAGGAATATCAACAACTCCTAGATCAGTTTCGGAACAAAGAGGTAGGGATGGTGAAGATACTAAAAAGACCAAAGGATGAAGAAAACGTGCAGATCCATCCATCCCAACAACAAGTCTTTACATCAAAAGCCCACCCACACCCCTCAGTACACTACACTAGGGTTGTTCAAGGAACAACCAAACACAAGATCCAAAAATACAAGGAGGGGGAGTTGGTATGGATGTGGGATACTCAGAATGGAGAGCCAACTAATGTAAAGGGAAGTACACAATCATGGCTCGGACCTTTCAAGATCGGGATGGAATCAGTGGATAACTCATACTACTTGTCCACCTTGGAAGGAAGAAGGCGCCCATTACCCATCAACGGATGCCTCCTCAAACCCCACCAAGGTGGTGGGACATGACTATACCGGTAAGTATGAGTAGGTAGGCATTTCCGTGTATTATACCATCTGCATTTCTTGTTTGTTTCCTCATATGCATCTTGATTGTGTTATTTCATATGTATACATGTTATATTTTGCAGGGTGGCAATACCACCCCACCTTTGTTGCTAATGTTTCTTTTCAAGTGTGAGCAGGTCTGCAGGTTTATGCCAGAGATGCTGAGGTTCTCATGCGCTCTATGGTGAGCACATGTCCCCGAGTTGGATCCAGATGTTATCCCCGATTTCTAGGGATAACTAGGAGATCATGTCTCAAGGCCCATAGGTCCTAGAAATGGAGTACCGAGAGCAGGATTGACCTGAGCATGGCCCTGGAGGGCCCATCCTTCTTCTTCTTCGCCAGATTTGTCCTGTCAACAACAATAGCATCCATCACCATCGGCTTGGACTTTCATCAGAGAATACTCTTGCTCCATGAGGTAATTGGTCTAGGTATCATGGTATGTGTCATGTTTGATCGTTATAACTTTCTTATATATGCATCAGGTTCCTTACATTTATGACAACTACTTGGATTTTACACTAACCCACTTGACCATTGTTTGGGGGATTAACGGGGTGACCTAGCAAGCTTGTATCCATGGGTTTTGGTTAGCCACCAGGGGGGATTTGAAGAGCCATCGTCCGCTCCCACCATACTATCACTTTATATCTTATCTCCCATACATTCATCCCACTCTCCTAGTCCGGCCGTTAGGATGACCTATTTGAGGGGTTACACTTCGTCCTGTGGGAAGAAGGGGCTAAAGGCCCAGGGGGTAAAAGCAGTTGGTAAAAGATAAAATACATAGGAAATAAAACCTAGAGATGCTTCGCCCAGGGATCCCCAAGAAGGCAATAAAAGGGCTCTCGATAAGAAACAAAAAGGACCCGAAGAAAAATAACAAAACAAGACCTAAACAAGAGGATGGGAGGTCTCATCACGAGCTGGCCCATTATGTTCATAGGTATCTAGTAGTATGACATTGCCATTATCTGGTCACCACGCCAGGGAAATGGCCTTTGGTTGCATGGCCAAGGGAAAGGGGGTCTCATCACGAGCTAGCCTTATCATTTCTATGAAAATAACAATGGGTAACACTGTCATCTCTGGTCACCACACCAAGGCAGTGTCCTCTGGTCAGACCTTGAAGTAAAAAGAAAGAAAAAACAATAAATAAAGAATAAAGGTAATAAAGGGGCTTGGAAAAAGTGCATCCATGACGGGTACAACTCACCTCCTACAAAGGCACCCATGGACAATACCTACCCCTGGTCTTCACTATGACTGGACATCCTTAGAACATATCACTTCATATACATGGCTTGAATAATCTTCTGTGGAAACTTTCCTCTTCTTATGGATACCAGCGCAATAAGTTGTTCTGTCTATTTCTTCAACTTTGTATAGTAGATCAATGTAATGTCTTTGAGCTATTAGAGGATATGATAGGGGTTTTATGCATGTATTTGATAAATTTAATAATGAAATATGATTGACATTGCTATGATCCTAAGGATTGATGAGCCCATGGAGGGCGAAGTTTTTGATGTGCTTGACCATACCCGACAGACAGGTACCAGTGGACCGGTACACATGGGGATATGATTAGCTTGGACCTCCATGGGGTTGAAGAACCCATCAGATGGTTGCTGGGATGGCAGAGACAGTACAACGTTATGATGAGCCTTTGCATGGGAAGAAAGGAGGATGTTCCACCTAGGACACTTTGGCAGAGCCCGACCCAGGGGGAATCACCCATTACAGATGGAACGTTTGCCCCTTGATGGATAGGATGTCACCCAGGAGACTAGGACGTTGTCTTGAGCATTTGGCAGTGTGATGAGACTATTTGACACGTGTGGCAGCTTGGAGGAGCCCTATAAGGGCCAACGTCTGGCTTCTGGATGATGGATATGCCCAAAAAGGGCCAACGTCTCCCTCATAAGGGCTTGACGTCCCACCTTTTGCTCAGATTATGTCATTTTTCTAGTAGTTAATGTAAAAATAGTGTAAAATTTGTAGTAAGCCTTGTTGGATGTTTTAATGACCTATTTTTTAATTGAAAGGTCATGGATTGGTATAAATAGAGGACGTTTTTCCTCATTTTAGACAATAACACAACTCACTCTCTTGTGAGATCTTAAAACTTGCACCCTAGTTTGGTGCTCTTGGTCTTTTAAAGTGAGGCACAAATCTTCTTGGAGGATTTCTCTTGGTATTTATGGTGTTTCTCTCATGGAAGCTTTACAACTAGGGTTTGATTATGCATTCTTCATGATATATAAGTGAATTTTCATGCAAAACTTCTTAAGTGAATGGTTGTAGGCTTAATTTCTTACATTTTGCTATTATATTGCTGAATCTTGAAACCCTAGGTAGCAAGCACACTAGTAGGTCATTGCTATATGTCCCCATGTTTGAGAAATAGTTTTAGCCATTGATAAAAGAAGATATAGCCTAGCCATTGCTACACTTTTCTCCCTTTTTTTGAGTTAGCATTAAAGTATAGGTTGAAAAGAGGAGACGTCCTAGGCCTAGTTGAATCTACACCTAGGGTTTTAACCTTTTAGGGTTTGAAAGCCTTTCCCCTGCAACACTTTCTCCCTTAAATCTGTACTTTGAAGCTAGCCATTTTTCCAAGTGTATTTAGAGAAAGAGGAAGGAGCACGAGGCCTTGCTTAAGCAACACCAGAGTGAGTCTTCTTCCCTTAGGGTTTTGATTTTAGGGCCCTGCCATTGTAGCACCTTGGAACCCTACCCTCTAGTCTCTAAGTGTAAGTCCTCCCGAGATCTTTTTCCCTTTCTTTTTGACTCCATTTCACCCTAAGGCACTTGTTAGACTTACAACGTTAAGATTGTAGTGTGGAAAATCATCTCTTAAAACTTTAATTTTTGAAACCCTAACTAAACCCTAACCCTACTAACCTAGGCTGACGACATACTTGACGCAACAAGCCTTCTAACTAGTAATTAAGCAATTAATGATGACGTCAAGCATTTGTTGAGCTATTGTTGATAGAAAATACTGTTGGCTTGGTCATTTTTGTAGACATTAATGAATTGGTGATGTTGCATGGGCTATTTAGCAAAACGTTGACTTCATTTTGTCTACTATATTGCTTATTAAATGAAATCAGATAGTTAAGAAGTACTAACCCTTTGAATTTTAACCTGCAAATATACATATAGTGTTGCTATTGTCTTGTTTCGGGCAGGTGTTCTCAACAGGGACTTCACTTCTTTATTGGCTGATTAGCTGGAATATCTGATACTGGTGGTAACCTGAGAGGAGGGAAAACCTTAAACTCTTGACCTTATATTCTTTGCCTCTTCAAACCCCAGGTTACCGGGGACGTATCCCCTGGGATAACCTCCCTAAATAGAAAGAACCTCCCCATCGAGGTGACAGTGGGTGGGGAAGGTTCCTGTTACGCCAGTTTGTCCACTATCCTGTAGCCTGTGACCTAAAATACAAACTGCGCGATAACAATGACTACTGCTGCTTTGAATTCAAGTTGTTTAGAAGTGAGTGATAAACTCACTGGTATGGAGGCTAAGGGAGTTCACTCCTCTCTCAGGGTGTCAACCAAATTAGTATTAGGGATTATAGTGATAATTACATTGTCACTTTCTAACCTGTTGTCTTGAACATCAAGAATCTCGATCTTATTTTTTTTTCTTTTCCTCGACTCTGTCTTGTGTGGTCGAGTTGATTGTTCTGTGTTTATTGTTTCTCCTTCACTTGTATCATTCTTCCTTGGGGGAATATATTTATTCCATATTTTCTCTAGTACAACTTGTTTCTCCTCGACTTCCCTCTTTTTCTTTCACTGGTACTTTTTGTCAACTTCTTTGGCTTTTCTCATCAGTTCAACTTTTTTCTCCCTGTTTTTCTTCTCTTCCAATTTTAGATTCTCTTTGTCTTTAAGGAGGATGGATTTGAATTGTTCTAGCCTTAGTGTTCTGTCCTGCTCTTACTCTTTCCTTAACTGTTGTTGAGAAACATCGATGGTGGGCCTTTCTACTGCTTCTTCAAAACTTAAAGCGCTTGAAAGACATCGTTTGAGAACCAGGACTCGTGCATGATTTGTGGCGCCAACTTGACGACTTTCATGTGTTCATTCACCACATTATGTGGGTCATGGGATTTGACCTCTCTTAGATATAGGCATAATTCCTTTAGTGTTTCTACTTCCTTTTTAGCTTGCTTCTTGTTCTATAAAGAGTATCAGCCTATGTGGAGGGGGGAAATCGACCAATACCTTTTTTTATTTTTTGATAGGTAGGCAGTGGCCCATTTCTCCACAGTATGGTATGCTATTTCCCTAGCCAATAAGTTATCAGGAACATATTTGGGTAGTAGGTGTGGTGATCCTATGGCCCCGTATATCTAGACACAAGTATAGTATTTTTTCATATACCAGTCCTTGATTCTCTTTAGGGTTTTGATAGCCCCTGGAGAGATCCTGTGTGGGAAAATACCAAAGATGGTCTTGTGCAAGGTGGCGAGGAAATAGTCACAGATCTCATAAAAATATTCCTTGTAGTTGACTTCCCATAGTTGTGAACAATACAAATGGATCGATCCCTTTTACGAGGTCCAAGCCCAACTAAATGTAGGGAATGAATTGGTTGCACACACAACTTCTATGAGATAAGAGGACACCTAGAAGCCAAGGTTTTTCATACCTTTGGGATCTTGGATATGCTTAGCAATGCTGAAAGAAAGGATGCTCTCCTAGTTGAAAGCTTGGCCCATCTGGACTGTTATCCCCATTGTGTGGATAGCTAAGGAAATTATGTCTCGAGGCCCTCAGGTTGCATATATGGAGTTCCGAGAGACTACCTGACCAGCAATATCCTTTTCCACAGATGGAGAACCTCCTCACCACCACAGATGGTCATAGACTTCAATATGGAATCCACCACATTAGCTGGATTTTGGAAGGCATTGGGCCTTTCTCCATGAGGTACAAGTCAGTATTATGGTAAGAATCATTTCAATATTTAAGCCATTTGAGTATGTTATATCTTAGATTGCTCTAGATTTCATGATATATGCTTGTACATTAAGCCTTTTGCCCTGCTTCACCTTGGTGGTTGACATTGTTCCCTAGTAAGTGGTCTTCCTTAGGGATGAGTTTTCTACTAGGAACTCCCTTGAAGAGTCATCATATTGTTCCTGACCATACTTACTACTTTCCATCACTATTCCCCCCCCCCATTTCCTTATCTCTTGGGATTTTAGGATGTATTGACCCAAGAAGGGGTTTTCCCTCATTATATGGAAAGAAGGGGTTGAAATCCCAAAGGGATTGATGTTGGGTAAAGTATAAAAGCCTGTGTATGAACCTTCTAGATGATTTTCCCAAGGATCACCCAAGAAAGCAATGAAATGTTTATCTTTGAGTAAAGAGGGACCCACAATGAAATATGATTTAAAATGCTTAAAAGGTTAGTTGAAGGATAGGAGGTCTCATCATAAGCTGACCCATCACATCCATGAATATCTAGTGGTATGACATTGCCATCATTTGGTCACCAAACCAGGGTAATGACTCTCATTAGCATGGATTAGAGGAAGGGGGTCTCATCACGAGCTAGCCTTCTCATTTCCACTAGGTGTTTGTGGGTGACATTGCCATTATCTGGACACCATGCTATGGAAGTGGCCTTCAACCTTTCCTTAAAATTATGAAAGAATAAAAGAATGGCAAAGCATGGGCTTGGAAAAAGTCCATTACAGATGAAGGTACCACACACCCTTTACAAAGGCACCCATGAATGAGACACTACAACCTCTTGTATGTCATGAGCCCTATGCCCATTGAGTCTTGACCCCAACCACCTCAACCAATTTACATGGCTTAGAGAGGGATCTCTTGGAAACTTTCTTTGATCTAGGGAAATATATACCCAATAGGACACCTCGTAAACCCTCCCATATTCAAGCTTGAAAAGTCGCATAGTGCCTTTGAGAAATTAACTGTTTGATATAGTGGTTTTTGATGCACATGCTTAGATGGCTCATTTATTGATTGGATTCACTTATCATGATGTTATGAATTGAGATCCTTGGAGGGCGTGCTTGTTTTTCTTTGCAGGACCTAGTTGGTGGACAATTTTGGAAGAACAAGCCTAGCTTGGGCTTGAAGCCCACAGGTGGATTCCAAGGGCCCACATAACAGATGAGAAAGATCAAATTTAGAAGGCCTTAAAGATGACCTGGATGACGTAGCCTAGCCCCTACATGCCAAACAATTTTTCTAGGAGAGGAAAAACGTCACATCTAGAGGCATGATGTCACCTAGGGGGTTTAGGACTTGGTGGTGAGGTGACATGCATTGGCACAAGGATGTTTTGAAGGGATCATGAAGGAAGTGGTCTTGATGCTTAACATGTGGCTTTGGGAAGCCTTTCCACTCTCCTCCATTACCATTGACCTCTTTTTAGTGTCAAAATGTCCCCTAAAGGGGTGATGTCCATATGAATTAGGGTTTTTCTTATGTGCAAAAGTGAATTTTAAATAAATTACTTTATTAAGGGGGAAAGATTAGGGTTTTTGACCCCTAGTCTTATGGTTTACCCCTAAATATGTGGACAAGTTACCTTGGTGACATTTTGTATAAATAAGAGATCATAAGATCTCATTTTAACATAACTCTCCCTCTTGTGAGAAGTATTGGTCTGAAATTTTAGCTACCTTTGGAAAATTTGTTTCTCTTGGCTCTTGTTTATGGTTATCTCTTGATGTTATGGTTGATGGAAGTGATGCACTATCCTTGGAAGGCTTCTTTCTTGCTATTGTGGTTCATTATCTTAGCATTTTCCCTTGAATTGGTATGTTTTTTTAACTTTCATGCTATCATTTGTTTCAATTCAAGGTTATTGTGCTAGGAGCTAGGTGGGAAGTATAAGGGCATACACCCTCACCATAGTCTTCATCATTTTATACTTCATGTTATTAGTTAAACAAGGATTTGCTAAGAGAAGTATAAGGGCACACACCCTCTTATCTTAAACCCTAGGTAGAGAAACTTGCCTTAGGGAGTAAGAGGGTTTACACCCCCAAGGAGGTAGATTATCTATATCTTTCTTTGCATGACCCCATTAACCCAATTGTTAAGAGCACTAGTCTTTTATTATTTGCATTGGAGATATAAAATTGTTGCCTTGGGAAACATGATTTTTGCGAATTATAAGTCTATCTCATTTGGAAAGTTTTGTTTGAGGCCTTGGCTCTCTTCCCTCATTGAGGCGTCCTCTTTCTACCAATATTTTGTTTGCTGTACTAACTTGTTTCCTACAGCAATAAGGCTGCAGAAAACCCTAACTCTAGACCACTAATATCTCACAAACTGACCCTAAGAAACTCCCCAAACTTCACTCACCTAATCTACTAATTAGGGCGCATGTTCTAGGTTAATTTAAGGCACATTTTGATGGTTGATTTTTCTGTTGTACACCTTTTAAAGCTACATCCATAAGGCTGATAATTTACTGTAGAAAATCATTTCATAACAACGCTCTTAATTGCTTTCAAAGTACTTCATAATTCATAGTCAATTGCTAGTTTTTATTTGACATTGGTTAATTAGTCTTATGTTCACTTTATGATGATTTAGATATATTTATTTGCTGATATAAATTAGTTACTAACTTCTGTTATTAGGGACATCAAGCTTCACTTGCATGTCTGCTTGATTATATTGCAACATATGCTTGTTTTTATTGTGTCTCGGGCAAGTACTCACACTTGACGGGTCACTCAAGCTACTTGGAAACCCTTGGACCCTCCAAAGACATCATTCCAAGACCTCCATACCATTTAGAATTGACTTTTAGGGACTTAATCTCCATATTCATCCATATTCATCCTTTTCCCCCTAGGGTCACCGTGATTCCCACTTTAATGTGACTACCTCACCTCTAAAGTGACGGGGAGACCTACCTAAGGTGACAGTGGGTATGTGACCTCTTAATTGTCGCCATTTAGTGGTTGGTTCGGGATTTTCCCAACCTACAACTTCTGTGATAACATTTTGGCGTTGTTGTCGGGAAGGATTTTGAATCCTCTTCGGAACCCTAATGACACTTTGGCAAGCTATCCCAAAGCCTTTCCCTTAGCTTGTATGGTGACTCCACCCAAGGGATATTCCCTTTCCACCTTCCTTGATGAGCTCATCTTGAAGCTCATCCGGCGACTCCACCTTCCCAGAACCCTTCCTTTCCCAAACCTTTTCCCTCTGGGAGGTTCAAGCCTTCTAAAGTCTACCAAAGAAGGCCTCTTTTCAAGCCTCCCATTGTTAAAACCCTTTTCCATTATACCCTTCCTCTTGCTCCAATGTCTCTCCCTTGGGAAAAAGACCTCTACAAGCCCCTTAACATGGTCAATATCCAAGGTTACCCTAATACAATGCCAAAGGAAGTCAATAAGTGGTTTCCAAAGTTCTTAGGAAACAATGTGATAACCGCTGAGGATCATCTTTATGTCATGGGCCGAGACATGGACAATGCAGGTATTGAGCATGAAGATGTGGCCATGAAGTTGTTTGCTTCATCATTGAATGAAGAAGCCCTTGATTGGTTCAGAGAACTCCCTGATAATCATCTCACATCTTATGACGCTTTGGCCAACTCTTTCAAGAACAAACGGTCAACAAAGGTAGATGGTGGGACACTTGGGGCTCAGTTTAATCAGATAAAAAAAAGGAGAATGAGATGGTAAAGGAATTCAATTCTAGGTTTGACAGGTTGTAATCAAATTCCAATAGATTTCCGTCCTACAACATCATCAATTTGTCTCCTTTACATGAATAATTTTGAAGGAAAATTTTGATTTATTCTCAAAGACAAGAAGCCCACATCACTGGCACTAGCCAAAAAGTACAGTTCCAACATTGAAGAGAATCTCCTTGATTCAAGGGTGGAACCTTTTCACTACCCTCATGTCAAAGAAGAAGCAAAGACTAAAGTTTCCAACAACAATGCTCGTGATCTGATTGCTCTTTTAAATCAAAAGATAGACCAAATGAATACTTAGTTTGTTCAAGTGTAGAATTAGTTTATGAGCCATATGACTATAATGGAAAGAAATCAATCTGCTCCCAGACCTCAGTTTTCCAAACAACAAAGAGATGCCACCAGTTGGAAACCAAGACCTCAACAAGAGGCAAAGGCCCTAGATACTTTGAAACCTATCGGGACAGTTGCTGTAGAAACTTGGTGCCTCTCATGCCAAGAACCCCACAGGAAAGATGAATGCCCCCAATGAGACAAATATTCTCCTGACGATATGAACTTCATTGATATGATTTGCAATTTCGAAGAGGAGCAAGTTACCCAAGAGCAGATCAATGAAGCCAGAAGAAGAGGATAAAGAGAGGGGAGATTTAGGGCCTTGATTAAATTGACAGATGATCAGAAGAAGTAATTGAGAATGAGGGAATATCTGACCTACACTACAAAAAATGAAGCTTCAACCCCTCCGCCACATCCTGATACTCCTCTTCCATCAGCAGAAAAGGTGGCTCCACCACCTCCATTGCCGGTATGTGATTTTCTTCCTAAGCCAACTCCTACAAATGATATTCAATTAAATATAGATGTTGCAAGAATATTTGGAAAAATGAATATGATGGTCCTAGTGATAGAGATGTGTAATATCCCTTTTGTAAAAATGGAAGTTCTAAAAGTCTTGTAGGTGCCGACTGAGAAGGAATATCCTCCCATCATCTTGAAAACTATGTATCTCGACCGGCCAAGGGACAAGAAACCTCCTTTATATATTTTATTAGGCATGAATGGCCTCCGCTTGAACAACTGCATGCTTGATTCGGGGGCCTCAACAAATGTCATGTCATTGAAGGTAATGAAACAACTTGGTTTGAGGACAACCCGACCTTATGGCAATGTTTGTGGTATTGATTCAAGAAGGGTCAAGGTCTTGGGTGTGTGTGAATATGTTGAGGTATTTTTGATATATTTTCCACATATCAGTGTCCTCATGGGCATATTGGTGATCAGTGTTCCAGATTCCTAGGGGATTCTCTTGTCGAGGACCTGATCCTCAACCCTTAGGGTTTTTCTTAGCATGAACCTTACACATGCATATATTCCCATGGGCGATGGCACATATGAGATCTTACATATCAGGGAAAAGAAAGATACACATGTGATAGATCTGAAGGGCCCTAATTATGTAAGTGAACACTACTATGATATGCCTCCACATATTTTTGAGTATGATCCATCTGATTTACCCTTCATACAGGAAGATTCCACATAGACGGTTCTCCCATGGATAGATAAGAAGAATAATACAAAATGCCATGGGAAGGAACTGGGGTCTATTCATATCATGCAGGAAGAATATGAGAAACATGAAGAAATTGTTAAAGAGATAGTCCACACAGAGCCTCCATACGATAAGAATACACCTTGCATCGATTTCAATGAAGGAATCCTTGCACTCATGTGGGAAAAAAGAAAAGGCAAGCCCAGATATGACCAGAAAGATAACTCATGACTTGGAGCTTACATCATCAGGAAGAAGTTTGATAAAGAGAGGTACTATCTAACAAAATTAGACTGGAGGAAGATGCTACTACCAGTGAATGGATCTCTTCTCCAACCTTACACCCAGGTCACATGACTTCTTCAGAGCCCATGACTAGGTAAGTAGGTAAGTCATCTTGCTTTCCCATGCATTTTCATCTTGATTGCTCATACTAGTTTAGATGCATTTCATTTTCATTTTTCTGTACTTGCATATTGATTTCATGCTTAGCTTAGAAAGTTTTGAAAAAATTTCAAAAGTTTTCTTTTCTAGTTTAGTTTTCATTTTTGGATATATATATATATATATATATATATATATATATATGGATGAAGGGTGATAGAACCACCCTAGATGTTTTGATCCCTTTTTTAAAGTTTTTGGCAAGCACATGTCTACTAGGAGATGTTGTCGTTCTCATGCACCCTACAATGAGCACATGTCCCCAAGTAGGAGCCAGATGTTATCCCCATTTTTTGGATAACTAAGGAGATTATGTCTCGAGGCCCTCAGGTTGCAAATATGGAGTGCTGAGAGACTACATGACCAACGATATCCTTTTCCATAGACGGATACCCTCCTCACCACCACAAATGGTTGCAGACTTCGGGATGGAATCCACGACATTAGTTGGATTCTGGAAGGTAGTGGGTCTTGCTCCATGAGGTACAAGTCAGTATTATGGTAAGAATCATTTCAATATTTAAGCCATTTGAGTATGTTGTATCTTAGATTGCTCTATATTTCATGATATATGCTTGGACATTGTGCCTTTTGCCCTGCTTCACCTTGGTGGTTGACATTGTTCCCTAGTAAGTGGTCTTCCTTGGGGATGGGTTTTCTACTAGGAACTCCCTTGAAGAGCCGTCGTACCATTCTCTACCATACTTACC
>JZKD02S1626696.1:112672-140351 GCA_000966675.3 Picea glauca
CTCTCAGTGTTAGTGTGTGTTTCAACAAATTGGTCATTCCTACCCTCATCTATAATAAAGTCTTTGAAGGTATATATTAGGTGTAAGAAATTAATAAGTTGTTGGTCATCATCAAAGACTCTCCAACTAGTGATATTGCCAGGGATCGAAGGTCTATACAAAAGTTCAACAGAGAAAGTGTCAGGCATCAATCCATCTGAAGGTATTAGTCTCGATGCAATATTGGCCAACAAATCAACATCAAAGTTTAACAAACGGGGAACATAAATAATGTTAAATGCGATGAAAGATTTGATGAGTTCCCATCTCTTTAACTGATAATGTTTTAAATCAATTGAAAGACAATGGATGGTGTTTATTAATTGTCTTATGACAATTTCAGAATCCCCAAGTACCTTAATTTTCTCAGCCTTGAAGTCTACTTCCTTTCTTAATCCTTGCAACAAAGCTTCGTATTCGACAATGTTATTGGTGCATTGGAATTATAGTCTGCATGTAATTACTGTCTTCTTTACTCTCAGATATTTTAGTATGTATCCAACACCTGCACCTTCTAAAGACTTGGATCCATAAAAAAATAGTTTCCACATGTTAGGATCCCCTTTATTTGTTACAACATTTGATCTTAAGTTTTCAAATTCTTTTGTTTTAGCGAGGTTAGTATAATTAATGAGCATTTCCAATCTATCTCTGGAAACTATGTTAGGCTTTACATCAAAGGAACTGTTACTCTGATATATTATATTACAGTTGGCCTTGACAATATGGGTGAAATGAAGGATTCCAGATTGTGTGTTATATTCCGCAAGAGATGATGTTTTAGCTGTGAAATTCTCAAAAAACGTCTCATATGAATAATTACCCAAAATTGAGTTGTTAAACATCACTGGTTCATTTGGGTCATTTAGGTCAATAACTACATGTTTCATATACCTCTTCCTGTCAATTCTAATTTGATTCATTTTACCATTGTAAGGAAGCCATAAATGAGACAAATCTGTAGCAAAGTAACCATTCAACATAGTTGACCAATCTCGACATAATAACATGCCATAGTTATCAGGTATGTCTACTATGATTATGTCAATGGTTTGATGAATGTTTGAATTAGCAGACATCCCGATCAAAACATTTTTCAATTCCCCAATAAGTTTACTCGAGTTCTGTCTAACTGAATAATTTGAATGTCAGATTGTTTAGGTTTGATATTAAGCTTCTCAGAGACCTTGAGGGGAATGTCATTAGATGAGGTTCCTTAGTCTACCATACAATTATGATCATTCCTATTAAATATTTCAAAAGTAATGAGGAAAGGAGGGGTGGTAGATCTGGACCTCTTCCTGGTTAGAGACACATTTTTTGCTAATTGACTCTTCGATGGAGTGCTATTGTTAGAAGAACTTGCCTTGGTTGTTCCCTTTGTTCCAATGTTAATTTCTTTTGTGCCACTGGAAGTTTTCCCTTGCAGAGTTTTAATAAAAATTTCTTGAATTTGTGGAATCTTCATAAGCTCAAATAGGTAAATGTTGGCTTTAGTCTTCTTTAGATACTCTAGGAAATCATATTCCAACCTGGCCAGGGGTATGGACGAAGCACTAGGTTTGGTGTTTGATCAGTCATTTTATGGTTGGAAGATGTGGTCTTGGAGGGATTATGAGTAATGTTGGTGGGAGAATATTATTGTTTGTTAATGGACATGGTGGGATAAGTAGGATTAGAAGTTATGGGGGTGTCATTAGAAGCCTTCTTGCAGGCACTCCTGGTAGTAACATCATTTTATGACACATGTACCTCTTCAATTTCTTCTTCATCTTGATCATAAGTAGTATCCCAGAACGAATTTAACTATTGCTCTTCAGGATTTTGATATTCCTGAGGTTGTTCTTGTTGTTCCTAACTTTCTTCTCCTTCTTCATCGAATTCAGTCATATTATCTGTTTCCCAGGTTTGCATATCCTCAACAATATATTCCATGTTAATGCCTTCCATTTGAGAAGGAGTGTTTTTATTGGTTGGTGGAGTGTTTTTATCTTTCTTGGGGAGGAACCTAAAGAATTTTTTCTGGCTAGAGGATCCTTCTCCACCATCGTTCTTCAAGTCTATCAGATCATTGGATAATTTCTTAATGATCCTCTGAAAAGATTCCATATCCATTGAATCAAAAGGCCTTTTATGTTCATTGGGTTTGGACACATTAGATTTGCTTTTACCTTTGTCCTTGGAAGGCTTAGAGCTAGAATTCCCTTTTAAACTCATCACATTCTTTTCAAATTTAAGGGCCTCTTGGAAAGCTTCCTCAAGAGTGCCTTTCTCAACATTTTTGACATACATGGCCATGGACATGGGTAAACCAGAGGTGTAGAATTCAATAGTAACATCTTCAGTAGGTTTATAAGCGTGTGGAATTTGTTTCAGTAGTGTGAGGAACCATTGGTTATAATCAATTATCAATTATTTCGAATCCATCTTGACTCTCAAGATTTCTAAAACCTGAGTGGTTGGTGTCTTATTTTCCCCAAACTTCCTGAGAAAAATGGTTTTGAAGGTTCTCCAAGTGGTAATAGAGACTTCTTATAAAGAGAAGTGTCATGTCAAAGCTTTCTCTTTAAATGTAATGGGAAAGAAACGACAAACGACATCTTCATATCAAATGTCCTATAACCTAATAGGTAGCAGGAATTTTTTCATGTGGTTTTCAGCCAAATATTTTTTTTCAAGGTTGAATTTCGGTAGGAACTTCTTAGGGTGCTTCGGAATTTCATGATGAATCCCTGGTAGAACAACTATGTCATAAAACAACCAAGGATGGTAAGGAGGTATATTTTGGTTTGCATTATCTCCAACCATGTTTGGAGGTTGATAAACAATAATTTGATGTGGGTTATAGCCAGGTTCAATCTCAGATTCGTGTCCTTCTTCAGAGTTTTCCTCTTACTTGTTTCTTGGAGTGTAAGGTGGTGATTTAGGAGGGGAAGGGGGTCTACCTCCTACTCCACCAACTAACAAATAGTATTCAAGGCCAAATTCAAAAGTCTCGGGAAAATTGGACGCGTCTTCAGGTACGTGATACTCTAGGGTTCCAAATGAAGGGTTTCCTTTATAGGAGTCTAGGTTGGTGAAGAAGGGATCTATGTTGCGAAGGTATTCCTGATTTTTAGGAAGAGAGTAGTCTAGAGGAATCTTTTTGGTATACCTTCTCAGTTTCCTGGTCAGGGCACAATTGGTACATTCAATAGAGTGTCTGACTATGGCATCAATCTCCGAGATGGTTAGGATATGAGGTTGTGGAGAAGAAAAGGTAGATTCAGGATGAGCTGAAGCGTGGTGAGTGCTGACCTGAGATGGCATGTTCAGATTGTACTTCGAAGGAAGGAAAGTGTGGTCAGAGTGAATTTGGTGGGAACCACTTGACGAGGAAGTGTTTACATGCAGAACAAAATGAGAGGGGTTTGAGCTTCTATTTGTATTCATTCAGTTCTATGGCCCTTCTTCTAGTGCCATTTCTATTGATGGGCTAAAATGACCCATTCAATCAGATAAGGGAAAATTCCCTATGGCAGGTCCCAATTAGACCCACTCTCATTTGGGATAGTGTTTCCAACCAGATTTTGGCCTGGTTAGCATTTTGACTACTATGCTAACTAAATATGAATCCTCTCAAATTAATTAAAAATAAAAATTCTAACAATCTACTTCTAAGCTAAGATGAATGATTACAATCCTAAGATGTAGATTCTAATCTACTCTAAACTAACCTATCCTAATCGGGAACAAGCCAAAATATGAGTACAATAAGACATTTGTATTACTTGTACATAAGAAATTCATATAACAAGTAACGTGAAGGCTTGACAACATAACCAGTTGGAACCCAAATAATTGATTGATTAACTAAATCATACAGTCGCAATACTCAAATTGAAAAATCATGGCAACTGTAAACATAAGAACATTAATTTAAAAGTAATTCATAAACCAACATTCATATGCTACAGAATAAGACATGCATAAATTGAATAATCACATTCATACAAATTGACACCACAATCTTCATAAATGTCTCATGTTATTTATTCATCTAAAAGTAATGATACTAGACGCATTTCAAAAGAACCAAAGTCCCAATCCCTTTTCCATTCATTTAATTTATAGAGGGACTATGGAAGCCCTTCTCATTCCTTATCTTTTGAACGGTCAGGATCCTGAAGTGATGCTTCAATTTCCTTTCCTAATTAGGACATTAAAATAATTACAGTAAAATGATTGTTCTATAAAATTTCGGTTACAATGAGATGATTAAGAGGGTTTTGATGATTGCGATTTCACATCTATGAATGCCTTCCATATTTTGAAGTCTTTGAGTATGGAATCCACTTGACATAGCTGCATTCTTTCCAGGTCTTCCTCGCTTTTGCACATGGGAATGATAACTTCCATCTTCAAGGTATGTTCAACACGTTGTACAAAATCTTCTATCAGCATGATCATTCCGGAGGGTTGGATTAGTCTTGTTTCAATAACCCCCGCACTGATTATGCCAATTGCTTCGATGGATTTCAGGCTGAGGTTTCTTTTGGTATCCACATCTTTGACCATTATTTGGGTTGATGAAGCCTTATCAATATCTCTTGAGGAGTCCATCCTGGACCGTAAGAGTAGACTGTTTGGAGATCTCCATAGCTCTATGCTTGAAGTAGTGATCTGCTCATGTGTCTTTAGTATGTCTCTAATTGTTTCCATCCCTACGTCCAAGAGTCGACAATCTATGATTCTTCATTCATATGAGTATATTGGTAGGGTATTTGAGAATTCCTTGTGTGAGTCTTTCCATTTTGTGACTCTATTGTAGGCTTCTAGGGATTTTTGGTATTTTTCATAAATTGATTTCACTTGTGCATTCAACTTTGTTTGATTAGACATGACCATCAATACTTTGTTAAGTGCATAGAATAACCTCTTCTGTGCATCCCAAATTTCTTCGTTCTTTTTAGTGGCCTCTGATTTTATGGTTTCCAGAGTGGCTGTTTGATTTTGTCTTTCCTCCACTGCTTTCTTCAAGAGATTGTTGTCTAGTTGTACCTTCATGATTTCCTTTTCACTTCTTTCTTTAAAAGGTCTCAATTCAACCAACTCTCCTTTGAGTCTTGTCACCTCCTGATCGTGTGTGGTTTTAATCTTATCCATCTCACTCAAATGGGCCATTTGGGTGAGGGAGGTTGTTTCATTGAATCTTTCCTGTAAATCTTTTTCCTGGGCCTTGAGCTTCCTTTCCATCTCATCTTTGTAGATTTGCTTTGTTTGTTGGATTTCCTTCCTTAATGGTTTCCAAGGTCATGTCCAACTCAATGACCTTGGATTTTGCACCATCAAGTGCTCATGTGACTTCATGGACCGACATTATGTTCACACCAGCAAAAGAGTTGAGCACTGAGGCTGATTATATCGCATTATCCTTCAAATATGGTCCAGATTTTCATTTGATGCTCCTTTCAAGAGCTTCTTGGCTCACATCCACTTTTCCTCTTTTTCTCTTAGGGGTCCTCCTCTCAATAACTCGTGTCTTGTGGCTATAATAGTAATCATCGACGATGACTACTTCTCCTTTGAAGTTGAGTTGTTTAGAAGTGAGTGATACACTCCCTGGGATAGAGGCTAAGGGAGCGCACTTCTCTATCAGGGTGATAACCAAATCGGTATTGGGGCTTACAGTGATGATTACATTGTCACTTGATAACATGTTGTCTTGAGCACCAGGAATCTCGATCTTATATTTTTTTTTTCCTTTTCCTGGGATCAATCTTGTGTGGCCGACGTTGATTGTTTTGTGTTTATTGTTTCTCCTTCACATGTATTATTCTTCCTTGGGGGAATATATTTATTCCATATTTTCTCCATTGCATCTTGTTTCTCCTCTACATCCCTCTTTTTCTTTTGCTGGTACTTTTCTTCAACTTCTTCATCTTTTCTCGTTAGTTCAACTTCTTTCTCCCTCTTTTTCTTCTCTTTTAATTTTATATTCTCTTTGTCTTTAGCAAGAAAGGTCAAAAGTACACTGACTTTTGATATTGGGGACAAACAAATGGCTATGAAACGTTATTTTGTCGAATCATATTATCGTCAAAACTTAATCAAAGGATCCATATGTGCTCAAAGAGGTTAGCAGTGGTACTAGATAAGTACTTTATTGCTTGAATTAGTCGCCTCATGAAGAAGAACTCTCATTCTTACCTGACCAATTCTATGGCTTCCTATCCTGGTAGTAGAGCTTCCTTTCCTCTACCCGTCGATCTGCAAGTCAAGACTTCCCCCCACTTACTCTCCTGGATGGTTTAAAGTCATTTCTTTCTCCCTTGAAGGAGGATGGATTTGAATTGTTCTAGCCTTAGTGTTTTATCCTCCTCTTCCTCTTTCCTTATCTAGTTTTGAGCAACATCGATGGTGAGCCTTTCTATTACTTCTTCAAAACTTAAAGTTCTTTGAAATGCATCTTATGGGAACTGGGACTCATGCATGATTTTTGGCGTCAACTTGAATGATTTCCTGTGTTCATACACCACATTATGGGGGTCATGGGAATTGGGCTCTCTGAGACTGAGGAATAATTCCTTTAAGTGTTTCTACTTCCTTTTGGACTTTCTTCTTGTTCTATAAAGAGTATGAGCCTATGTGGAGGGGAAAAATTGGTCAGTACCTTTCGTTCTTTTTTGATAGGTAGGTAGTGGCCCCTTTATCCATAGTTTGATATGATATTTACTTGGCCAATAAATTATCTGGCACATATTTGGGTAGTCGGTGTGGTGGTTCTGTGGCCCTGTAGATCCTGACATAAGTATAGTATTTTTTCATATACCAGTCCTTGATTCCCTTTTAGTTTTTGATAGCCCTTGGAGAGATGTTGTGTGGGAAAATACTAAAGATGTCCTTTTGCAAGGGGGCGAGGAAAAAGTCACAGATCTCATAAAAATATTCCTTGCAGTTGACTTCCCATAGTTGTGAACAATACAAATGGATCGAGCCCTTTTCTGGGGTCCAAGCCTAACTAAATGTAGGGAATGTCCAAGCCTAACTAAATGTAGGGAATGAATTGACTACACACATAACATCTATGAGATAATAGGACATGCAGAAGCCATGATTTTTCATACCTTTAGGATCTTCGATATGCTTAGCGATGCTGAAAGAAAGGATGCTTGCCCAGTTGAAAGCTTCACCCTTCTGACTACTGTGTAAGCCATAGAAAACCACTCCATCATGAAATGGGTGCTAGTTTCCTCGCCATAGAGTTTTCATATCATGGTATTCAAAATTATCTAATGGATTTTAAGGTATTGTGACGGGACATACCTTTACCCCCTTTTCATTGGCCATTCTTCATCGAAAAACTAGTCTTCCATCAGGTCTCAAAGTCTTCATGTTCGACTCTGAATTGGTCTAGGAATGACTCGTCCATAGATACTCTAAATTGGTCTAGGAACGACTCGTCCAGAGATACTATAGGTTCAGAGTGACATGATTGGGAAACCTGAAGCATTGACTATTTGTATTGTATCTTTCTATAGATATGTAAAACACCACCTAGCTGTGTCATTGTAAGGAAACAACTCTAGGCGGACAACTACTGTATGAATGTCGCTTTTTCGGATGTTCTTATATCTATCGATGTCTGGGTCACTAGACATGAATATTTCATTCTGGAAGACATCCATAATATCAACATAGCTGAGGTAGTGTTCCATTTCATCGTGGCTATTCATATCGACGATATTGAATGACTCAGGGATTGTGGTTGAGGCAGGTGTTCCAAAGCTTTGGAGTTTTCCCTTTTTGGTCAACATCTGATACATCTCACCACCTACGCAATAGATGAATAAGTAGTTAATAGATTCATTACATAGACATAAATACTAATAATCAAATGATTCATAGAACAATCACTCATAAACTAGAGACAATAATTAATCAGAACAAGAGAACATAAATTTGTGAATGCAACGTTTACCCTCCTTAGTGAGCAAGTGGAAAAATTTAGAGTTTTGGCGTTGTATAAACACTTTAAAAATTCCCTCCAAACCATAGTGTAATCAATGAATAAGGTGTGATACAACTTAGACCAGGTCAAGATAGTAAACAGTAAAATAAATGCATTCGCAGGTGCGAGGAAGTTATAACCGTTGAGGAGTGGGAAGATTGAAAAGACGGGATCACTGAAAAGATATCATCTTTGGAAGAAGGTATTGATAAGATATTTCAAAAATAATAAGGGGAAAATTCCGACGATGATAACTCATAAATGGGCCACTTAATCTTAATTACAGTGCTTAAGTTTTAGTGATGACCCCTTTAACGTTCATTGATATGATCATTGGGTACCAACCTTCTCTTTAATGGTAGTGATCTGATCCAGATTATCTTTGGAACAAAATGAAAGCAAAGATATTACAATAAAATACACATAAATATTTCTAGAAACAAATAAATGCAACAATACATGATTTCTATTAATGAAAAAAATGTATAGAGACTGTAAAAATACAGAGTGCAAGACTCACTAGAATGGTGGCAGCTTTATCTCTGACAAGAGATGTGACAACTATGTTCATTCGCAAGAAGATGAGTACAATGAGGCTCTGAAGGCATTTTTACAATAAACATGAATGCCAAAACCCTAGACATCCAAAAACTTAACCCTAGGAGATGAAGCACCAAAATTCATGTGGGCCCTGTTGGGGTAAGTTAGTACATCAACTTCTTGGGGTCATCACTTTTGCATACAATCTTAGTTTTAGGCATGTGATAGCCCGTTGGAAAGGTATTTTTGAGAAATGTGCACTGAGATGAAAACCACCAAAATAGTCCAGTTTGACTAGATGGACAGCCACCAATATCCACCTAGATGTTGTGTAGGGCTTCAAGATAGCCTCAGAAGTGAAAAACCCATAATTACAAAGAAGTTTCCCCATTACAGAGAAACGTGCTGAATTGAAAACTATCAAGATGAGCCAGTTGGAATTTGGAACAGGGGGGTGGCCATCAATATCCACCTAGATCATGATCAAATTTTAAGGTAATTTTGGGGGGACGGTATGGGATTGCTATGGGGAAATTCCCCCTAAACTGGGTCTAAGGAATAGGCAGAGTGATGAATCCCTTAAAAGACCGACTTATCTCTAATATACCCCAAACAATTCTAGACTAAGTGATAAGAGAAAGAGAGAAGATAAGGTTAATGAGTGCACCTTGAATCCTTACGGTTGATGTAGACCTCTTCCACTTGTTGTTTCCTCTTAGATCACATATATCCTCCCAAAGATGATCTGCAAAGGGTTAAAAATACAACGTAACAACATACAATCTCTAGTAATCACTTAAAAGCCTAAATATAGATATAAATGTTGAAATTAACAAGAACATGTACACATGGGTTTTGGGACAAAGATAATCTCTTTTATTCAAATTCAAGATGAAAGGTTGCAACCTTTGCTTGCAAACACCGCTCTACGAACCAATTCCAGGCTCCTCTATTGTCGACCCAAGTGCATAAATCCCACATAGAATTCTCACAACCAAAATACCATAAAGGGAAGAAGGAAGGGTTGCATAGGGAGAATGGATGGAGGGGAAAGCTGAGGCTAAAACTTAGAGCAAGATGGAAAACTAGGGCAATGAGAGGGAAAGGATTTTGGGAAAGTTTTCTTATTATTTTGTTCATATGTCTAAATGACTCCCCAAGACCTCTTTTTATATGAGAAAAATATGGTTATTCATTTTGGGGATGGGCTAAAAGGGGTAAATTGGTTAGGAAACCATCCATAGCCCGTAAGCTCCATCGAAATACATGCAATTTTATATTTTTTCAACTTTTGGAGGTAAACGTGGGCTACTGAGCATGCAACAAGCATATGTACATGGGATAAATAACATGCAACACACGTGTGTATGAAGACTATTAGTGCAGCAGGGAACACACATTATCCAAAAAATGGTTTTTTAGAAGGAAAACTCTACAGTATGTTTGGAAAAGTATGCAAATGGATGGGCCAATGTATTGGATGCATAAATGTGGAATTTTTGGACTATAAAAAATGCCCCCTAATGTGTAAGGTCATAAGAGAAACTGATGTTCAAATACATTACAATATCTTTACACAGTGGGAAGTCTCGGAGTTGAGTGAGCCCGAGACGAGTGTTCATGAGCGTGTCATCTGTGAAATAACGATAATCTCTCCGAGGGGGGCATACCCATGCTCGGGATAAACTAAGCATGTCTACCAATCAAGTACACTATAGCTCCATGTCATATAAAATAATCATGACTACAAGACAAATATGAATGTCTATATAAAGTATAGCCGCGAACAATACACAACAGAGCTACATCTCAAAATCATCCAAAGATATAAAAGTACAATGTGATATGCATCTTCAAGAAGCATCAATTCCTATAGTTGGAGATGATAACTTCATAGCTCAAGCAATGAATTCAAGAACTTCAAAACTCAGGTAGGAGTATAATAGGTGTGTAAGACTCACTACTCTGAGGTCTTCAACATGCCTTCGGGGAAAGACTAGAGGACCTCAATCATCAGGAACATAAATTCATTGATTCTGAATCCGAACTTGACTGGATTCTTGGGATGACCAACTCATGAAAGTCAAGAGATCAATTGAAAAATGGCCAACTCAGGTTGGATAAAAATTCCCTTGGAAAAAAGCACGACACAATTATGAGACTCAGGAAGCATATTATTGACATAAGCATGTGACACAGGAGGCACCACAAACTCTCCATGTGTTTGGAAGAGTAACCAAATGGAGGAGGACACAACTCTATGTAACGAGAATAACTTTCTAAGGTCATACTAGATCCCAATGCTTGCAGAACAAATGAAAGGATGTGCTTTGTCCAAGGACGATTGTCTTGCTTCTGATAAGAGATAATGTATATCTCATCCCCTCTTTTTGGAATATTTCATTTTTTTGTTTCTTTCAAATTTTTAACGAGCTTTGAAAAAGAATAAAAGAATGATACGTTACAAAGGAGGAACGAGTGTCGCAGGAAAGAAAACTAGTTCCAATCACATGGAACATATTGATTCTTAGTGAAAGGAGACATGTGTAGGATAAGGAAACTCAAGGAAATTCCTCCATGGGTCAAGGCATCAGATCGCAAAGACAAAAAATGCTACAAGGATTGCATCTAAGGAATTCTTTAAAGGTTCGGTGATAGCAACATGAAGCCGACAGTAGGCCAAAAATGCAAGGATGAGGTATGAAATGCGATTACAACATGACACAACAAGACTCCTTCCATGTGAAGTTTTACGAGCCCAAAGAAGGTAATATCGATGGTTTTTCACGTTTAGAGAGTCTGAAAAACACTAAAATAAGATTCCAGAGTATTCCTTTTTCATAATTAGTCCAGTCGGTCTAGAAAAGGGTTAAAATTATACTGAAAGGACGTCTCTTCAAAACCATTTTAATGAGTGCGACAGAGACAAGATCACTCGGCTATATTTTCAATTTTAAGGAGTCTGAAAAGAGCTTAACTATGGACTCACAACTTTTTTCAAAATTTAGTCTCCTTAGCCCAAAAAAGTGTAAAACATATTAGGAGAATTCTCCCGATGAGACATGTCTCCTGAGGCGTACCTTTTTCTCGGGTAATCTATTGGCCGGAAAAAGGGTTAAACTTATGCCAAATAGATATTCCTTCTGGACCAATTAACGAGTGTGAAAAGAACAAGGTCACTCAACGATCTTTTCATATTTAGGGAGTCTGAAAAGAGCTTAACTATGGACTTTGAGGGGGTTCCTTTTTCTAAGATAATATACGAGGCCCAAAAAAGAGATAAACCAAAACCAGGGAGAATGGCTCTTTTTCGCAAATTTAGTCCCTCGGGCCCGAAAAAGGGTTAAACTTATGCCCGAGAATACTCTCCTAGTGAACTGAAGCTCCTAGGGAATACCTTTATTCATAAATTAACCATCCGGACAGAAAAAGGGGTAAAATACCACCGGGCATATGTGCTTTCAAATTTTAGTTTGACGAGCGTGAAGGTAACAAGATCACTCAACAATATTTTCAATTTTAGAGAGTCTGAAAAGGGCTTAAAGAAGACTCCAGGGAGGCTTCTTTTCTTAAGTAATTTGAGTGAGACCGAAAATAATAAATAAATTCTCGTTAGATGTTTCTTTCAAAGTTTAAGCGAGCTTCAAAGACAACACACCATGCTCTTAGGGAGTCCCTCGAGTGTAGGAAAAAAAAATGAGGAAGAATGAGGCTTCAACACACAATCATGACATGACTAAAAGGACTCCCAAGCTTATGGAAAACTCACAACATGGATGCCAAAATGCAGTGAAGGACCTACCTAGGGAATCCATGTAGAGGGAGGATCTACCACCTAAGTACGACACTTCTAAAGCATCATAGAAGGTTCTGTGTCGCACTTCGGTGGGATCGATCCTATGGCAAAGAAGAAAAATTCAACAAAATGCAAGATGCAAGGTGATGAGAACCTAGCCTACATGTAAGTGTCGAAAAAACAACTTCATCACGGGATGATGTGAGTGTAACTCATCTCATAAAAACACCAAACCAAAAGAAAAATTTCACAAGAACAACCCAAATATCCCCCAAAAAGAAACTCAAGCACCCACCAAGCCAAGAATAGGGAAAAAGAGGACCAAAATGGGGAAAAAAGAGCCAAAAAATTCTACAAATAGGGGTAGAAAGCTCATTTTAACCATTGCACATTGGAAAATAACCAAAAAGTAAAAAATCCCTCTTCCTTAAAATGTTGATTCAAGGAGCTACGATGGACGAAAAGTATTCAAACTTGAACCAAGTAAGTACACATGACCTCTCCCATTATTTCAATTCATCTTTTATTGTTTATTTAATTGTTTAGAGGGTGCACGCCCTAGGAAAAAATTCAGGTATGTGTGTACATGGGATGTACACACTCAACATGCATACATACGTGGGCAAAGTAAAACTTAGCACGCGTATATATGTGACTATCTTAAATACATACCGAGTACATCTCTTTAAAGCTTTCAATAAAAAAAAGAAACAATGGACTTACCTCGAAAAACTTTTTATGCAACAGGATGTATGTTCACTGGCGAGAGAGAGAATATGAGGAGTTAGACATCTTGTTCAAAGAGGATCCAGGGTCCATTTGTTGGCAAAACAGGACTGTGGAGCAATAAAATAAAAACAAATGCGGAAACAAAACACAGAAGATACACAATACAATAGAGACACAGATTTACGTGGTTCACCCAGTGTGGGCTACATCCACCAGAGAAATTTCCAGGTCCTTCCTTTATTATTATCCAACATATGAAGGGATACAACCTACAACAAACTCGCTGTAACTTCCTCTTTTTTCTCTCACAGTCTCCTATCTCAGAATACAATATTTACCATCAACCATAGCTGTAATACATTTCCCTCATAAAAGAGGGTTGTCTTCTAGGGAAAAAAACCCTCACATAATCTCTACCGTTAGATCTGTGACCTTATATTGAACGATCCATATTTACAATGAAATTACAATATACATTTACAAGGCAATTTTTCCTTTGGGGGCTTCACCCCTGAACCCCCACTGGGGGCCCTCTTGCCCCCAGACTCCCTAGCTGGGGGGATAGCCCCCCCAGACCCCGCAGAGGGGGTAACCCCCCTCTGCACTCCCCTGCATGGAAGAGTGTACATACTTCTGGGGTGTAAATACTTCATGGGGTATAAACATGGCTGAAAGAAAGGACCTCTGAATCAGGATGATAATCAGGCTCCACAACCAACACCATTTCCATGCTCAAGTAGTTTGGTGTGTGGAATTTCTTTCAATGTCCATTCATGAGGGCATAACCCAGGTTACTGAATCATTTGATAGAATACTGTCACTCAGACACAAAGGCCTTAATTCTAGAGGACTAATCATTGACTTTGATTACCGAGGATATATATTTTTTGACTAGCCTCTTGAGGAGGGGGGAACCGATTAACTTGAGGACTTTTCCTCCAGGACCACACAACATAGAGGATTATATTGGTATGTACTGTGAGACTGGAACTGAGAAAGTAGGATCTCAGGTGCGAATTCATAACATAACAAGCCTAAACCTGTGGATAGTATTTTATATGATTGGGAGGATCACATGATCCACAACACTTCATCAGGATTCACGTGCATAGATGCATTGTGTAGCTCAATGACTACATGCCACCATATTTGAATGGAGCACTCACATGTATGAAAAAACAATTGACCGACTGTCGAAGAAGAAAAAACAAGAACTTCGAGTTTGGGACCGTGTTGTGTGCTTTATTTTTAGAGAGAGTGCCAAGCCTTAGTCCACGAGAGACAATATGAGGCCATATTGTCTCCTTTATAGCATTATGCAGGTGGGTGGCTTTACTGCCTCGATAGGGTTCAGGGAGAGTAAAAGAGGCATTCGACGACAAGTTCTTTGACTGGTGGGCCTGTCAAATTCTTGCGATTGAAGACTACCCCTACACAGGGATCGATTTCTTGAGGGATCCTGATATGCCTATGCCCCGTGGCAAGGAGCGCAGAGAGATAGGTACATATTATTATTTATATTTGAAAGTTATTTCATTTTTATTTTTTTAAATACTATCCTTTTTATGGTAATGTTAAAGCACTAACTTAGTAATCTATTATATACAGACGTGGGACTAGTACGACCAGTTGACTTTGCCAGGACCAGGCATCATCCTCGAGAGGATGTCAGACCAACATCAGCAACAGGACCAATAGATGTAGGAGGGCCACCAACCAGAGAGGTTGAGAGAGTATTGAGACGAGTGGAGAGGAACCTAGCAACTCTCACTCATCTAGTGCCAATGGCAGAGATTGAGGACCTACCCCCAACCATGCAACCGCATGTTGTAGGGGTACCTAGGACTTGGGTTCAGTTGTTCGGACGTCTTGTGAATGTCATAGTTCATTACACTAGGGCCAACATGCCTAGGCCATAGCTAGCAATGGACTACATGTGTGCCGAGAGAAATATTTTTGTACTCTCTTATTTAGTGAGAGCTTGATCCCAACGATGTATACTGGCTCTATTTGAGGCTTTATGGCCCACTTTTATAATTATGACATTGTTTTTTGGAAATATTATTATATATATACATCTTTTTTCCTTATGGATAAAATATTTTGTACAAATGTATTTATATATGCATGTGCTTTTAATTTTATGTGTGTGCAATATGCCAATATAATACATGATTAGCCAATGTATTAGTTAGTTGATTAGATCTCCTAGGAACATGAATATAAGTAATATAATCAAAATAGCATTCTAAGAGACATACCCTAAGGAATCGTCGGTGAAGGGTGGAATCGTAGATACAGTACACTCCATTTAACTGAGACACGACCAATTGAGCATCTAGATAAACCCAGAGGTGAGAAATACCATGTGACAAGGCATCACATAGTAATTATATTACGACACTGTACTTGACAACATTATTGGTTGTTTATCCCAGAAAAATACCTATAGAAGACATCAACTGACCAAAGGGCGTGAAGATCACCCAAGCTGCAAAAGCAAGCTTTTGAGTGTGTTGGCTAGCACCGTTCACAAACCCAACATATACCTCAAATTCACTTGATATCTGCCACAGTGAAAAGAAACACAATAAACTATGCTTCCATAGAGCAAAAAGACAAAAAAGTATAAATAAAACTATACATTATATACAAGAAGTCACGCCTAGGTGACTGACCTAAGTGTAATACTTCTTAAGGTAGATCCATTTCTAGCCTTAGATAAAACATTTCCCTCAAAATCAACCAGTTGATAGGCAACCTTTTCTAAAACTTTCTTAACAATGAATGGTCTGAACCACATGGGTTTGAATTTTCTTACCCCCAAGGGATCTTTATCTTGGTCATAGACCAGGACAACATTGCCTTTGGAGAAAACTCTAAGGTGAATGGATTGATCATACTGACACTTGAAACATTGCTTGTGAGCCTCGTTGGCCAAGGCTGCATCTCGACACTGCTCAAGATATAGGAGATGCTCTTCAAGTAGAGAAGTGTCGGGAAATAATTCCATTTCCAACGTAAGAGAGGGAATTTGGCACTCTATGGGAAAGAATTACTCTAGCCCGTAAATGAGTTGGAAAGGAGAAAAACTGATAGCAGTCTTAATTGAGGTTTGATAAGCCAAATGTGTCGAGTAAAACATAAAATGCCAATTTGAATTGGCCGAATTGATCGTTCATTGGAGAATAGTCTTGAGAGAATTATTAACAGCCTCCACTTGACCATTTCCCTGTGGATAGTAGGGTGACACATGTTCTTTCTTAAACCCCATTTTTTATGTTAGCTCGGTCATCATCTTGTTCTAGAAGTGACTGCCATGGTGTGTGACAATCTCCTTCAGAATACCGAACCTGGCTACAATCTAGTTAAAAATGAAAAGTGCAGTCGTTTCTCCATCATTACTGAAAGTTGGAATGGCGTCGACCCACTTAGTGAAGTAGTCTACTGCCACGATGATGTAACGATGCCCCCCAACTGAAGTCGGGTGACATGTAGTGAAATCAATCCCCCACATAGTGAAGGGACTAACAACAATAATTGGAAACATGGGAGTAGGGTGTTCCCGCATCTTCTGAGAGAAGATCTAGCATGGGTGACACTTATTGGCTTCCTCTACACAATCTTTGATCATTGAGAGCTAGAAGTATCCAACATGAAGAATTTTCTGGGTTGTTTCCAACCCATACAAGTAACTGCCACATGTTCGAGTGTGACAGTCATTCAACACAAGCTCTACCTCTTTGTGAGTGACACAATGACAGAGAATGCAATCAACTCCTCGATGATATAAAATATAATCGATGATAATATAGTTCTGCACTTGATGGTGTATTCGTCGACGCTCATCGAGAGAAGCATAGGAAGGGAACTTCAAATTATGAAGATAAGAAAGTATATCTCCATACCAAGGGTCTGAAGATGCAATAAGGAAAATATCCCCATTGATCAGTACTTCTTCATGAAAATCGTTACCACTTTCAACTGGAAGTTATGAAATTATTTAAGCAAAGACCAGTGACTTTTTATATTTCTTCGAAACAAAATCCAAGTCAAATTCTTGCAGGATGACTATCCATTGACTAATTTTCCCGTCGATGAACTGTCATGTCAACACATATTGAAAAGGGTTCACAAAATCTATGTTGGCGGTCTTGTGAAGTAAGATGTAATGACAGAACCGTTGGACAACATGGATAACTGCCAAAGAAGATGGGTGTAGTTGAGTTTAGGTTTGAACAAGCCTCGAATAAGATAGTAGATAACATGCTCTTCGAGCACGTGATCCTCTTGGAACAAGACCATGCCAATAATAGACTCTGTGGTAGTCAAATACAACAAAAACTCCTTTCCATAATCTCGAGGACTGAGCAGAGGGGTATATGTCAGAGCATGTTTCAATGATTTGAAAGAGCGTTGAGTCGCTTCATCCCAATAGAATGGGACCCCTTTATTCAAGAGATTCATAAATACTTTAGTAATCTCGACATATTTGGAAACAAATTTCTGAATAAAGTTATCTTTCCCCTGTAGACTTTGAAGCTAGGGAATTGTGAGTGGGGGAGGAAATTGAACTATTCACTCAACCTTCAAATGATCAACCATGATCCCTTTAATTGACACGATAAAACCTAACAAGCGAACCAATGTTACGAAAAAACTACACTTATTTAGATTAAGGAGAATCTGGTAGTAGCGACACCTCTCAAAGATAAGTCATAAGTGGGTGGGATGATCAGATCTCTTACGAGAACATGATGCCAGATCATCAAGAAACACCTCGACTATATGTTTGAGGTCGTGAAAGGTGAACGACGTGGCCCGCTAAAAAGTGGCTGCAACATTATTAAGGCCAAAAGGAATTTTCTTGTATGAGAATGCACCCTAAGGACATATTAACGTTGTTTTATGTTGATTCTCGGGTTTGATCTGAATCTGGTTGTACCCAGAAAAACTGTCCATAAAATAAAAGACCTCACAACCCGCACATTCATCGACAATATGGTCAATGAATGGGGTTGGAAAATTATCTTCCGGGCAAGATTTATTCAGATCACGAAAGTCCATACACACACAGATCATACCTTTATTTTTTTTTACAGGAAAAGGGTTCGACACCCATTCTGTCAATTGCACTGGATAGATGAAACCAACCTTAATGAGTTTCTCTACCTTTGCCTTGATGGTCATTGCCTTGCGAGGATTGACTGGGAGAAGCTTCTTCCAGATAAGCTTAGCATTGGGGTAAGTTGTAATATTGTGTTCAACTATACATGGGTCAATTCCTAGCATATCCTCATAAGACAAGGAAAAAACGTCATGAAACTCTTTAAATAATTCAATATAAATATGAATCTCCTCGGAGGAACAATCTTCTTCGACGAAAACATTTTCAACGACACCATGGGTTCTATAGACGTCGATAGGAATTGTTTTAGCTATACTTTCCATGTTTCCCTTGACACAAATTCCATTCATGGCCAGAGGGTTAACAGGACAAGTGGCATCTCCATTCACGGTCGTAGTGAACTCTCTTGCCTCTACTCTCCTCAACTCGGGTAAAAAATAAGATATGTGGTGAAGATCGTCCCAAGGTCTATCTGGCCCAGTCATTGCCTCCAAAATCACCTCGTCAGAGGGAAAGAATAATTCCAAAGGATCATGAGTGGAAAGAGAGTCTTGAGCCCAAATAGGCTCGAGAATAGGATCTAGCTCCTGTGGGGGAGCTGGATCAAGGTTAGTCGAGGCTTGCTGGAAAATATTGTATGCAACCTCTGTAGTGGATAAGGGAATAGCCATTCTAGGATACCCTACCCCTTCCATTGAAGTCGGTGGGGAAGGTAAAGTCCACGGGTCGTTAAAGTAACTCATTTGAAAAGAAGCGACTTGAAAGATCGCAGCCTTCGGCTAATCGGGGATAGCTGAAATAAACTTGACATCATTAGTAGGTGACAGATAATCAAAAGTCTCCGTTATAGATGGAAACAATACGACACCTAAGTTGACAGTATGTGGATGAGGGTTTTCAATCATCGGGGCCGTGGATGATCCCGATGAAGGTTCAAGATGTGAGAAGGATAATTGATCAATGGTTACTATCCAACCTTCATGAGGAAAACATAAGACCCGAAAAATGATGGATACAACTGCTATCATAGCGTAGGTCCAACTCCATCCTAACAAAACATTATAGTCAAGAGGCACGGTGACCACTTCTACCTCGACACACATAGTTTTTCCCTCCAACTGCATGAGGAAGGAGGGAATTATGCCATGTGGTATAAAATATCAGTCGTCAAAGGTAGTTAGCAACGTCGATGATGGAAACAACTTAGGTTGGTCAATTCCCTTCCAACATACCAACGACATCATGCAAGTTGAGGCACCCTTGTCTACCATGTCAATGATTTTATGGAATACACCACTACTATCTGAAAAGCGACGTGGTGAGGTAGACGAGGTTTATAATCTGTAGTGTAAAAAACAATCATTCTCAAGTTAGTAGTCTCGGAAGCTCCCAAGATAGACAATAATGATTTCCTCTATTAGGGGAAACTTTGGAGAACTTCCAGAGTAGACATTTCACAAGGAATTTGTGCCAGATCCTCCACGACGAAGTAATTCTAAGAAACCCTTGCATTCAGGTTGTGAGAAGATTTCTTAAACGCACCCTTAGGGATGCAAGTCATAGTTTCTCCCACAATATTATCAATGTGAAGAGGATGTGGTGGGTTGGAAGCTTCTTTTCCCCAGTCAACAAATTCTGACATTTCGTAATTGTGAGCCCTGGTTTGCAGATGAGCATCTGATCTCATCATATAAGCATTTACGGCTCCATTATTAGCATTAGGCATGGGGGCTCCTTGATTTCCCCCAGACAGATTCGTGGATGAGGAAGATTAAGCCATATTTTTCCCTTGTGGGAAAGGGTTGGTTAACAAAACAAGAAGTTGTTGTGCCAATAGTTTTTGGTCTTCCTCAAGCTGAGGGCATTGGTGAGTCAAGTGATCGTCCGTGCAAATCTTACACGAAAACTTCACCTTCCTCTTTTAGTTTTTTCCCTCGCCAAAATTATTTGCCTCCTTATTATCCCCCTTACCCTTATTTTTTTTAGATTTCCTCTTTCCCTCAGATTGTTGGTTGCCCTTGGGATTTGTTGATTTCACACTGTGTACATTCGATGTTTAGGTTGCGGGGGTAGACAAACCAGGAGTTTGGTTGGCCACAATTTGTTGAATCGATAAATGTTGTAACTGGTTAGTCAAGTGATCTGTGGGCTTACTTTGTGATGATCCTACTATGCCATCGGCATGAGGCCCAAACTTATGTTTTTTCTTGTCAAAATTTGACCGTGGTGCATTTGGAAGGATCTCATATGGCATACCATATTGAGATTAAATCAACTCCATTTGCTAGGCTCTCATGATAGCCTCTTTTTCGGAATAAACCTCAAATCTTGTGACGTATTTGGATACATAAGGAACTAAGGACTTTAGGAAGCACTTGAGAAAAAATGCGGGAGGGAACTTTAATTTGATCAAGCTCTTTCGGCGATGCCATTCTCGGATGCGATCCGAGATATGGACAACTTTTGTTTGCTCTAAGTTGGAAAGAAACGTGGTGCCAACATCATATCTCATTGGTAATTGGAAATGGTTTAAAAAAAACATAGCCAGGTTGTTAAAGTAAGCATACTTCGAGCTATTGAACTCGATATACCATTTTGCAGCACCCCCTATAAGAGTGCATTGAAATAAACACAACTGAATGAAGTTATCCTTCAACGAGTTGGATGAGCACCATAAATGAAATGTTGTAACATGATCACCTAGATCTTTTTCAGGTTTTCCTTCAAACTTACGGATGTCCGAGGGAAACTTAGTCGGCATGGGGGGCCAACGCGGATCATGACAGATCGGATCGTTCAACAGCCTTGACAAGTTTGGAAAATGAAGAGTTTCCAGGAAAGGTAATCTAGATTGAGGTGGATTCAAAGGAAAAGAGGGGCCTGGATTTTGATTGGCACCGGGTTGCCAGGAAAAGTTTGCCTGTTGGCCAGGGTTTTGGTAGAAACCATGGTGGCCCTGGCTAGTAAAAGGAGTTTGTGCTTGATTCTTCATCAGTGACAGATTTCCGTAGTTGGATGATAGACCTTGTGTATGGACTTCTCCTTTCACGGTATTCCAAGGACATTGTGCCGACCCTCCTAGAATAGGTAATGAACCTTGTCTGGGGTTCCACTGAGTGTGGGAGGGGTTCCCCCCGATCGACATCCCTTGCAAAGGAAATGAGCCCTGCCAGGGATTTCCAAGACCTTGTGAGGAGTAAACTATTGGCATATCTCCCTGTGAAGTAACAAAGGCTTGCATAGGGTTTGGTTGACCAAAGATGAAGTTGCCCACTAATGAGAAGGCAGATGATGAGAAAGCATTGTTTCCAAATGCATTGAAAAAAGAAAAAGGAATAGACCCTACCAGAGTCATATAGGACTGAGGCCCATGATTCCCTCCAGTGAACAAACTATAGCTGGTGTTAAGCCCAAATGGCTGCTATAAAACACCTTCGAGCGAAGGGGATAGAGGAGGGATATGACCCCCACCGTAAGGAATAGTGTTAAACAGGGTTGTGGTGCCCACGAAAGATCATTGTAAGGGAGCACTAGAACTCCCTACCCCTAGACCAATAGTCTGTAGAGTAGAGTAGGTTAAAATTGAACTAGAGTCGAAACCTGGTATCCCATACGAAAAGGGAGCAAAAGACACGTTCTGAATAGAAGGAACAATGGTCATAATCATTGAGGGGACTGTGCCACTGCTAGAAGTTGTGGGTGTCTAGAAAACCATAGGCATTATAGGTGGAGGTGGGGGAGGAGGCATGACACCCCCTCCCCCGGTAGCCAAGATGGAAGTATGAGGACTCCCAAAAGAGGTAGCACTAGTCACTTCCATCGTCATTTGTCTAACAAAATGGCGTTCAGGTGAAGTCACCTTAGAAGGGACTATATGAATAAGAGGTGGCACTGATAAATCAATAATCGGAGGGTTTTCGGGCCTAAATCCTTTAGCTTCGAGGTTAGAAACGGTGGAATCCTCTGGTGCAAAAATGTCTTCTCTAGGAGCATGCTCAAGTACAGTTTCTTGTTGCCCAGTTGCTTAAAAAGAACCCTCTTGATCTATTCTTCACCTTAGTGGTGGTGCAGATGGCTCCAAAGTAACCGGAGGCAGGCCCTGAAGCCTACGCGAATGATAGAGCTGTTGATATTCCACCTTGTGAAATGATCAATTGACACTCTAAGGTTAAGCTAGTGTGAAACACAGAGAACACACTAAAAGTTTCTAAAGGAAAATCAAGCAATCAACTGACTAGTAGGAAGAAAAGTTACGCCAATCAACACTAGAGAAACTTTTCAGTTCAAGTGTAACTCGAACACAGAAACACCCTCCAGGTATACTCTACAAAGCGCGATCCGACGTCTGCCCTAGGTACTATGGTATACCCCTGCAGTCACCCGTGTAAGTCCCTAAAAACAAACAACTAGGTTTCCAGCTCACAGTCAGTCACCAAGAGGGTACGATCGAAAGTTGGGCTGATCATAATGAGCAGGATAACAAAGTGTTGACACTTGAATCTGTTAGGACCGAAACGACAACCTCATGAGGATGAAAATCCTCCTGTGTTTTTATGGAGGTGGTACTCCTCTATCCGATATTTGTAAAATGTGGGACTTTTAAAGAAGTCTATGAAAGGAAAGTAAAATAGATATAAAAGAAAAAAAAATAAAAAAATATTTTTCTTTTAAAAAGAGAGTTCCTGATAATGGACTAGGAACACACACATTCATACATTTAAAGAAAATAAACAGAACTTCCTCACATCCATCATAGTAGGGATAAAGATTTCATATCACATAAAAACTAAAAGAAAATGATCTGCATGCATAAGAGCAATTTTACAAAGTAGTACATGGGCAGCTCAAATGGAGATAACGATAGATCAACCTAAAATACTTTATATTCAGAAAAAATTGGGTTACAAAGTCCAGTCGAGATTGTTCCCAAAATAGCTCTCTTGGAATTTCTAAAAAATATATAGTTCAATACATATTCTCTGAAATTAAAATGTGTTTGTCATAATGACTAGGATTGGGGCTCCCACGGACCATAAATAAATATGTATAAGAATGAAGTTCATAGAAAGAATAAAGTGTGCGACGGAAGGCAACAAGATCTGGTAAGAAGAAAAAGGAAATTATAAGTCTTCGGTTAAACCTTTTTATTTAAAGAGGTGGAGTAACTGGATGAAGAGCTTGATAAAGCCAAAAATATGTGATCAGTATGAACTTACTATGATGGTATCTCATGGTTTGTCACTTGCTCACTGATGTCCTTTTATGACTTTCCTCGACGATTACAGAAACCGTCTCAACCGCCCTTTTCCCTTCATTGGTAAGTTTATCGACAACTTTTTTAAACCACTCATCGATGTAGCTCCTCATTGATGCCATGTTGATTTCATGCTAGATTTTTATACTGAATAGCTTTCCTTCCAAGTCCCTTAGATCAATAGAAATGTTCTGCAAAGCTTCTTTAATATCTTGATTTTTAATTGAATAATCAACTAGCCAGTTTTCCACGTCATCTTCACTATACTCAAGAATGCCATAGAATTTTTCAAATGATAACCCTTTAAAGATCTCAACTTGCTCATCAAATGCTTGCTTGGTTAAAAACAACGAGTTGAGTATCAATTTGGGGTATTGGACCTAATTGGTGCTGCCAGCTAGATCTATCTCAGTTAGCTTCTTGAATAATTATTCTCTTCTGGTTATGGCTTGGTTGCATGCTTGGACAATAATATTTAGGTTTTTAACATTTTCCTTCCAGCATGCATTTAGTTGTTTTATTCAGTTTGGAGAAGAAAGATCCTCCTCTCTTCTTCTCAACTCAGTCATATTGGTAACTTTAAAACCAAATGGTACAACCGCATTGAGGTAGAAAAATTCCTCGTTTTTCAAGTCTACCTGCATATATTCATGAAACATGTGTGCTCTCATTCCAAAAGAGACCATGCTCTTTGACATCTCCCAAGCCTCTGTTATTAATTCCATTTTTTTCTTGATATTCTTCTCCACATAGCCCCGGGTTGATGTGAGGAGGCTTGCCGATCCTTTTAATTTTGCTGCAGGTGTGGTAGGCCCGATCAATGCTAAAGTACTAGAAAGTATTGGAAGAGGCATTAAAACTTCCTCCAATTCTTTGATTCGCTCCTTTAACCTGACATTCTCCACTTCAAGGCCTCCAATAGAATTATCTAGAGAGTATCCAGTTGCTCAGTGTATTTGGGAAATTTGGGAAGGTCGCATGTTCGGTAGGTTAATCTTTGAAAAAGATTTCCCGTTTTTATTCTTACATATATTTTCTCAATAATCAAATATTTGGACTCGCTATCAAAAACAATGCTCTGAAATACAAAAGACTCCTCTTCATCGAAGGTCCCAGTCTCAATTACTTCCATCTGGGGGTTCTGGTGAGAAATGTTCTCTAGCTGGTCGACATTGGGGAACAGTTTCTCGATGTCAATTTCGAGTTCTATATCCTCGAGGGAGAGGTCGTGGATGTATCTTTCTCCTCGATGTCCTTCCTCTTATTGCACAATGTTTTTTCTTTTCTTCCTCAAGGGAAGTTTATGAGAACTTTCAATTTTTCTAGAATGAGGGTTCTTATCTCCTCCTCTGCTTGAAGAACTATGGGTTACTTTCTTACTTTTCTGGGTCATTGGAGCTCTGCTCTGAGATGTTGTACGCTTTGGCATGATAGTCGGGGATTGGGCACTTTTCTCACCCAAACCTTTTCCTCTCTGCTTGTATGACTCATTGGTGTTGAATATCATTTTCAGATCATCGATGTCACGAGTGGGAGTGCCTGAGGCATTGTCTCTGTCTTCATTTAGAATAAAATTAATGAAAGAATTGTTGAAACCAACAACCAATAGATGTTCTACAAAAATACCACTAGGGTCGAACCCTTTTACTTTTTCAACATATTTTAAATTGAGGCTATGGAAGTGGCCCACGAATTCATCAATCTTTCTCATATTTCTGAATATGAAATCCCCAACTTTCCAAGGCAGAGGTATGAATTGTTTTTTTCTTTTTTCATGGAAAAAATGCAACAAGTAGTTGTACTACCTTGATATTTTATAAACAAACATTTTTTCAGATATATGGCATGAAAGGAAGGAAATATTTTCCTTGGATTCAAAAATCCTTATAATGTTATAATTTTCCATTTGTTCTAGTGTCCCCTTCCTATCCAGGAACTTACTCACCTGGTCAGACATCTAGGGAGTGTCCCTTCCAAACAACAATTCTCTAAAAACTAAGACAAAATCATTAAAAACTTCATAAAATGCTTGGAGGCCTTGTGCCTCCATAATGTTTGATACCAGAAGGTTACTGGGTGGAATTCACAGTTTACCTTCTTGCACACAGATAATTGCGGGAACTGACAACAATGTGCTATCGAGAAAACTAAATAAGATAGCATAAAGAATTTCTTCTCCTTCTTGTATTGCGAAAATTGGGAAGAGATTTCAATGGAAATCAACTTACCCCAATTGAAGATGGTCTATTCTTTGACCATAAAATATAGATTGTAAAGAATCATTCAGGAGATGCTGGATGTGGTTTCTTGTCTTTTTATCCTTGTAAAAAGCCATGCAATTTCACGAAAGGGATTTTTAAATGAGTCAACGTGCAATCTTATGATGTCCTCAGGGACGATTGTTGGATTCTCTAAGAATTCAGGTAAGAGGTCCAGTCCATTGTCATGATTTTTTAATAACTCCCTGCAATATTCACCTTTGAAGGTGAGCATTGGCTTGGGAAGTCTCAAAATATTACGGAATACTCGAGGTGACAAAGAGATGGGGGAATGGTCCCACAACTGAATGATCTGTTGGCTTGGAATATATCTCTCAGAGCTACAGGCGACCAACTCCTTACAATCAAAGACTTTCAGGACACAACTTGCGTGCACAATTCCAGACCTCCAGATTACTTCCATCTGGGCAGAAGGGGATGAATAATAGGAATATGCCCTGGACCACTAAAAAATATGATCCTCGTGCCTGAAAATATTGAATGTATCTCCACAGAACTGTTGTCGAATTGCTTCCATAAGTTGATGAGGACGTTCCCTTGCTCCAAATTATGTTAAAAATGAACACTGGAGGGGATAATATAATCCTCCGTAAATCCTGTTTTAATGTGTTTTAATAGGAGATCTCCTCAAGCCTTTCTCTTATTAATGACCATCCTTTCAAACCTGTATGGTAAGTTATTAACATTAAAATCATAGTAAATGCCCATTGGGAAGGCCACGAGGGTGGCAGGGACGGACTCACGTAGGTGGAATGAAACTTTGGAAGTTCGGGGAGTCTAGGGATCGAAATGTAGATCGTGAAACTTTTTGGTGCAATGTGTCTATCACGAAACACAGGAGCATGAAAGATCGATCCCGCCAACCCAGGAACCCACGATTGTAGAATCGACTAAGTATGGGACAAAATGACATTCAGTTGGACTCGTGATGTGAAGTTATAGAAGAAGATGAGAAACTGTAATTCCACCAACCTGAGAACCCGCAATCAAAAAATGCAACTAAGTGTAGAACTAGAAAGGGATAGTAAGAGGAAAAAAGAAAAGGGAACTTCAGGTAAGTGTATAAGAGGGAAAATAAAGGGAGAAAAGGATTCGGGGGAATAGAAAAGGGGAGGGAATTTTCAGAAGCGGGAAATGACCACAACACAAAGTCTGAAACCTTTCAAGGGCACCGAAGGAAAATGGTCCGGAAGACAACTAAGGATCCCGAACGGATTCGATGTCCACGAATATTCGTAGTGAAATGCGATCAAAAAAAATCCCAAGAATGACCCTCAATATACAATCCCCACTACATTTGTTCTGGCTTTGGAGGGGTTATCTCCTCTACCTTTCCCCACACGACCTCATTTTTAGCCTCTTGTTGGGCCCCAACAACTCCCTCTAAATTTTTACAAAATTTAAAGGGCCCCCATTAGAATCTTGATAATTATGATGGGCTACAGAATCAACATTTTCAAATAGTTCCATACCTGAGCTTGCTTTGAGACAAACTTAAGACATTCACTATAGTATGAGACATTCATTACAAGAGTATATGTCAAAATTTAGAAACGAGCATAGAAATCTCAATTTAAACAAAAACGTTAATTTTATCAATTGTTTACTTTCATTTAAATTATGATTATGTGTTCTTTCTTTTGCTCATTAGCAAGTTTAACTATTTTGAATAATGTGTTCAATACTTCATCAAATAATATCTTGGTTGGTTTCTCATTTTCATAAAATCATTTGGTGATATTAATTAGTTAAATTCTTTTTTCATTTTGCATCTCATTTCAAAATAAAAATAATAATAAAAAAAAACATTTATCTATCATTTGTTTGATTTTGTAAAAAACCAAAATTAATATTTTTATCTTCTCCATTAACTTGAAGCTTCTAGAATTTTAAGATCATATTTGAAAGGAAATTATAAACAATG
>JZKD02S1626696.1:140401-161569 GCA_000966675.3 Picea glauca
ATTATAAACAATGTTTGTTTAGAACTTATAGTTAGTTTAAATTCATTTTTTATTTTATTGTTCTAAATTTTGTTTTATTCACAATTTTTAGGTTATTAATTTAGGTTTCTTTTTGCTTCACAGGTTTCTATTATCAAATATTTGATACGGATCTGATCATGGATTGATTTTATTATCCAAATACGTTCAATATGATTGATCCAAAAATAATATTGGATTGCTACAAAAAAATTTATGAGCAACAACAGATAAAATTTGGAAAGGCGTCAAGATCATAAAGACGATTTTACAGGACTAATTGTAGCCAAACCGTGAGGAATTTGAAGAAACGGTTGAAAACCCATTTCCTAAATGGACCCATTTACCTGTAGCATAGAGATTTTCCCAAAAATATGCACGATTTGAGAGACATTTGTGTATCTTTACGAGACAAATTTCAGGTGGCGAAAATTATTAGTGACGCCCAGACTGTTCACTCATTGTATAAATATATGAGAAATTTCAGAGCCAAGAGGATCCAAGAATGGGAGAGGAGGATTTTTATCCTTTCTCTTTTGTATATTATTTATTTTTTAAACTTTTCTTCTTTTCAAATGGAGTAATGGATGGTTGGAATCTTTGGGAGAATGGACGAGTATTTTCAAAGAAGAATATGAAATTCCAAGTTGCTTAATGGCTTTTGTCCTGTGAGTAAAATGGTTTTATTTTCATTATAATATCTTCATATTCTTTTAATAATTGATTATGCATTGATTTAAATTAGCTTTAGTCTTTTTTATCAATACATGGTTAATTGCTATCATTTATGTATTAATTAATTTTTTTCATCTTTAAGAGTCTATTATCCCAAAAAAATCTTCCAGGACTACAGTATGGGCATGTGATTTTGAGAAAGAATATGGGAAAGCAATTCATCTTTGGCGTTAGACCTGTGTGATTCTTATTCCATTCCATTCTTTCATTATTATTGTATTATGAGAATGTTATTATGGTTAATTTTAGCTTTAGCTTGTCATCATATGGTGTTTTCATACTGTTAAATGTTATATGATGTCCATAATTTGTTATTCCATTATGTACGTGTGATCTAATTGTCATTTGATTATTATCGAATTTATTCCTAATGTTAAATGATGGATAAAATCAATACTCAGAATTGAGTTTTTTCTCGTTCTTAGTTATTGATTATCATAAGATCACATGATTTTTTATCAGTCATCATTCTGCTACTATATTCTCACTCCCACACATCAAACACTTCTTTGAATTTATTCCAGAAGTACTAGTATTGTTCTGTCACAGGTTTTCCTCACAAGAAGGACAAGAAGGAGCTCAGACAACATAGAAAGATAATACCAGTTTCGTTGATCAGCTATAGGTTAGTCTGTGTGTCATTTAGTTAAATTAATTATTAATGAAATGATAATTGCATAAATTAGCTTTAACTATTTATGTATCGTTGTTTCAATCGTATTCATTTAGTATTTATTTGTTTAATATATTTAAAGAAAAAACCAAATAGAAGTGTTGTTCATATTTGATTCAGAAACTTTATCAAACAATCATTTTTGCAAGATTTCATGCAAACCTTGTAACCTGTATATAGATTGTTTATATTCACATTTATTTTTAATAAACATTAGTAAATAATATATCATTTGTTAGAATCATATATTTTAATTAGTTTCATTTCTTTTTATTATTTTTAGGACTTTAGTTGGCTAACGAAGCCATTAAACCCATCATAATAGGTTACACCAAACGACTTGGGTTATTTAGACAACCCTGGACTGAATCTATTCTTTCAGTTGACGGCATGTCAAATTTGCCCGTCAACACCCCTATGTTAGAGGGGGGTCCCGGTTGAATCTTACGAAACTGGACTTTCACACTCTCTATCACAGGCTCTTATGTTTGTTTAAGCGGCCTTGAATACTTTCGTCTCCACACCTATTTCAAGGCCCTGAAGCCTAGACTACTTGGTGAACCCTACAAACAAAATTCTAGTTGATTTTAAGTTTAATCGTTGATTTTAAGTGGCTTGATTTACTCAAAAGGGTACATACATGCAACTTATGGTGTTTTTAAAGAGACGAAAGAGAAGAAATAAAATCTTTTAGAACATTCATGCAAAAAGCAAACTACATTCTACAACTGAAAAAATGGTTTTTAAACTTTGTAAGTGCAAACTTTTTGAAATATAGTCCAAGATCCTAAAATGAAAAAAAATTCATAGAATGTGCCTTTTGTTTCATAATGCAAATGCAAAATACTAAACTTTCAAGGAAATAACGTAGAAGGAACTTTGGAAATGGAACTCTTTTCTTTTGTAATAAACAATCTATGCTACAAATACCAAACAAAAATGCATAACTAAATGCAACAACAATTTATTTATTTATTTTTGAATGCTTAGAAAAGAAAATCACAATTAAATGATATTTTTTTGTTTTTCAAAGAAAAAACAAGGGAAAGAGAAAACAAACCCAAGATTCACACAGACCCTAAGCCACTGCTCGAAAGTATGGATTCACTGAAATCCACAGGAGGATTTAACTCTTATAAGTTCACCCTAAACCTTGAAAGAAAACAAAAGAAATAAAGAAACAACAAAGGTTCTTTACAAATTGCGAGATAAATTGAGTCTTTAACCCAACCAAACATAATCAACAAAGACCTTGAAGAGTTCAGGAAGGCCTGAGAAGCAAATAACTTATTTCCAGGAAAGAAAAATTATTTTTAAAAAGCCTTTCCAAAACACAGAGACGTGTGTTGTGCACGAGCAACCTGTGTATGTACGCGAACTGTATACCATGCAGAACATGTATGTGTGTGTTCTATATAAAGGACGGGGCGTGTACACCTATGCAAGTTTTCAAAAAATAAAAACGTTTGGATAGAAAATTGGGCAAGGGAGGATGGTAGGCACCTGGAAGGTGGCCAGAGACCCAAAATGACTCATAAAACTTAGAAAACTCAAAAAGAAACTAAAAATCAAATCAAACAAAAATCTCCCACTAAGACCCTAGAGAGACTCCCCAATGGAGTCACCAATTCTACTATGGGGAAATTACCCCTAAACTGGGTCTAAGGAATAGACAAAGCGATAACTCCCTTAAAAGACTGACTTATCTCTAATCTATCCCAAAAAAATATAGACTAAGTGATAAGAGAAAGAGAGAAGAGAAGGTTAATGAGTGCACCTTGAATCCTTACGGTTGATGTAGACCTCTTCCACTTGTTGTTTCCTCTTAGATCACAGATCTCCTCCCAAAGCTGACCTGTAAGGGGTTAAGAATACAATGCAACAACATATACAATATCTAGTAATCACTTAAAATCCTAAATATAGATATAAATGCTCAAAATAACAAGAACATATACACATAGGGTTTTGGGACAAAGATAATCTCTTTTATTCAAATTCAAGATGAAAGGTTACAACATTTGGTTGTGAACAACTCTCTATGAACCAATTCTGGGCTCCTCTACCATGGCTCCAAGTGCATCAATCCTACATAGAATTCTGACAACCAACATACCATCAAGGGAAGAAGGAAGGGTTGCATAGGGAGAATGGCTGGAGGAGAAAGTTGAGGATAAAACTCAGAGAAAGATGCACAACTTGGGCAATGAGAGGGAAAGGATTTTGGCAGTGTTTTCTTATTCTCTTGTTCATATGTCTAAATGACCTCAACAATAAGCTCCAAATATGGGATGATGACCCCCTGTGGGTTGTCAGGAATCCAAAATCTCTCGTGAATAGGTGCTTCCACCCATTGGGTTATGGAGTCAAATTAAGAATATACAAACTCGAAATAAAATTATGTATAAGGAGAATGAAAAGTGCTAGGAGAAGAAACCTTTCAGATGTTTCCCATTGACAAAAAGTATTAACCTTTTTCCTTTCATGTCTTGGAGCATATATGAGTTGAATCCCAATATCTTTTCGATGATATAGGGTCTGATCCAGAGTGCTTCAAACTTTGTGTGCATGGATGGATTTTCCTTGGCTTTGTTCCAAAGCAGTACCAGTTCTCCCTTATGAAAGTTCTTCATAGTTGTGCTTTGATCAAAATATTTTTTTGATGCTCTGCTGCCTCTAAGAAGTCCGATTCAGGGCCTTGCTTCATTCTTCTTCCAACTTCAACATGTGATTGATCCTTTTTTGGATAGGCGAAGTGTCTTCCGTATATTCAGTATTAACCAAATAGATCAATGCATTAAGATCGAGGTTAAGTGGAATTTTTTCCTCTTTCCCATAAACCAATAAATATAGAGACATCTCGATACTATCCTTTGGGGTTATCCTACTTGCCTGTAATGCTTCTGTCAACTTCAAATGCCAATTCCTCTAGTTTCTATCAACAATTTTCTTCAATATCTGCACAAGTGTTTTATTCGTGGATTCAACAAGGCCATTTCCTTATGGATAATAATTCAAAGACTGACCCATGATGATCACATATTGTCCGCAAAACTTTGTGAATTTTGATCCAATGAATATCAAACCATTGTCTATGATAAATTTATCAGCGACACCAAACCTCGACAAAATGTTGTCCTTGAGGCATCCAATCAATTCTTCAGCGTCGACCTTCTTCTGTGCCACCACTTCTGGCCATTTTGTGAAATAATTTTTAGTTGTTAGAATGTACATGTGCCCTTTGCTAGATTTCGGATTAATCAGCCCAACAACATCAAGTCCCCATTGGGAAAATGGTTGTTCCACCACAATCGGCTACAGAGGCATCACAACTTTCTTCATTTTTCCTGAAAACTGCTGGCATGACAAACATATCCTTATTGTGGCATACGAGTCCTTGAATATTGACGGCCAGTAAAATATCACTCTGATTATTTTGTGGGTAGTTGGAGTGGGTGCAAAGTGTCCATCACATATTCCCTCGTGGAATTCTTTGATCAGTCCTTGAGCTTGATTCTCATCAACACATCTCAATAGTATGCCATCAAAATATCTTCTAAAAAGTATGATAGAAATCAACACATATTAGTTCGACTTCATCTTGAGTGTTCTTCACTCATTGGAACACATTGTAACATAGAATTGTCTGGACCTTAAATAGAATATGATATCTGCATACCATTCTGAATCAAATAATGGTTCCCTAAATGATATTGAAATCATCCCATCAACTGAGTCCCCATTCGAAATAAACTTGCATAATCCTTGTCTTTTTATTGCCTTCAATGGTTTGATATCAATATCATACTCTTGAATTTTTGCTAACCATTTGGCCCATTTCCCTTCTCTCAATTGTTGATTTAGAAGCATCTTGACGGGGGACGAGGGGATGTAAGCTATAACATGGGAGTTTAATATATACGTCCGAAAGTGTGCCACAACTTTTACAAGAGCCAAATCTTGTTTCTCAAGTTCTGAATACCTCAACTCATAGTCGTGTAGATTTTTTCTCATAAAACTTATCGGGAGCTCTTCTCCGTTGCTATTTTTCCAAGTGAGGACAGACGTGACAACTTCCTCTGTAGCAAATGAATAGATGATAAAATCCCTTTGAAAATATGGACTAATGAGGACAGGAGCAGTGGTGATGCCCCCCTTGATATTGTTGAATGCTTCCTGAGTATATGTTGTCCACTCAAACCTCTAGTCCTTTTTCAACAACAAATTGATAGGTTTTACGATGCTTGTGTAATCAAGAACAAATCTTCGAACAAAATTAATTTTCTTGAAGAATGACTAGAATCCATTCTTGGATGTAGGGGGGTTGAGTTAATTAATTGATTTAACTCTTTCCAGGTCACGTAAATCCTTTCCTTGCATAAAATGTGTCCCAAGAGCTTGCCTTGAGTCACAACGAACAAGCATTTCTTTGGATTCAGAGAAACACCGTATAATCTACATCTTTCAAAGACTTTTCTTAAATGATGGATGTGATCCTCCATTTTGCTTGAATGCACTTTCAAGTCATCTTGGTAGTCTTCCATAAAATTTCCTATCAATCTGTTGAATGCATGATCCATGGCCCTTTGGAACGTGGCTCCAACATTTTTTCAAACCAAAGGGAATTATAGTGTATGCATATGTCTCCCATGGTGTAATAAATGTCGTATTTTCTCTATCTTCCTCAAGAACTAAAACTTGATTATATCTATAGAAACCATCCAACATATACATGCATGTCGATCCCGTAACTTGTTGTAGCAGAAACTCCATGTTGGGCAACGAAAAATTATCTTTTATGCTCGCTTTGTTAAGGTTTCTGAAGTCGACGCACATTCGGATTTCCCTGGTCTTCTTCCTGAAAATCGTTGATTTGAAAGCCAGTTTGAATGTCTGATGGGATAGATTATCCTTGCCTTCTTCAACTTTTCCAACTCAATTTTTACCAGAGGTTGCAACTTGGGATTCATCATTCTTGTTTTTTGTTTCACTAGTTTGGCTTGTTCCGTCAAAGGAATGATATGCTAGAATATCATTTTGTCATAGGCCTTTAATTCGTCATAGGTCCAAGCAAACACATCAATATATTCCTTGAACAAGGAAAAATATTGATCAACTTATTCGGGGGTGAAATCGACTCCCAAATTGACATATTTCGTGGACTGGTCTATTCCAATATTGAGTTTTCTTGTCTCTTGCACCTTTTGAACTAAAGCTTCTTCAAGAAGATTCTTGGCATGATCATCTTTTGTAAAAAATGATTGAAGTATTTGGGGATGACAATCGATCTATCATCTTCTTCATCATCATCATTTAACAAAAAAAATCCAATTGTTCATCATTGTCAAACACTTGCAAGTACTCAATATTATTGAGCACGGATGGCCGAAAGGCCCTTTCCACCTGGAAATATGTTTTTCTCAGGACATCGTCTGGGTTTGATAATGAAGCCGCCAAGGCTATCGATTCAGCCTTGTGATTCTTATCCATTGGAATGAAATCAATATTGAAAGAGATGAAAGATTCCATCAGTTCATTAACTCTTTTGAAATATATCTTAAGTATTTCCTTTTTTATTTTGTACTTTTGGATAACCTGGTTGATGACCAAATCTGAATCTTCAGTCACAATGAGATGTTCTATTTTCATTCCTTGTGTGAGGATCATCCCCTGGATCAAAGATTTGTATTTTGCCTCATTATTCTTGCATGGAAACTCTAGTCTTACATTGTGAATATGCGTCGTCCTATCTGGGTTTATGAGAACAATTCCAACTTCGTTCCCAGATTTAGAACATGCTCCGTTGAATGACATTCTATAGTAGCCTTCAAATAAACATTTTGGGGCCTCCAAGTATTGAACTCATTCTAGGTTTTTGTTCTGCTCCATGTACAATATAGCATAGTTTATGATCCCGACGTCTATGTTGTCTTCCATTAATTCATTATCCTTCTTCTTGAAGGAGAAAGGTTTTTTGGGCTCACAGGGTACTTTAATCATTGCTCCCTCTTTGCCTGGTAGCATCATACATCTGTTGTCATTCATTATATGTCCACCAATCATGGAGCTCCAATCTCTTCCCATCACAACCCCATATGTTGGAGGCAGGTCTACCATGATAATATTAAAAATTGTGATGATATGGGGAGTTGTTGTAATCTAGGAATAAAAATCCTTGATTTCTTCATATGCCGACACTTTTCTAGAATTGATGGCATATATTCTCTCACCATTTTCATAATACTTAGTGAAACTCATGCCCAACGCTTCCATAACCGCAAGTGGTATTATATTATTTTTTGCACCAGTATCAACTAAAAAATTATGTAATGCGACATCATGGTTTTCAATTGAGATGTAGAAGGGAATAATTTTACCTCTTAGCTTAGCAGTCAATGGGCTTTGGTTTTGTTTTGGAGTGCTAACAACAACTTCCGTTCTTTCTGATGGATCATCCAACAAATTCAAGATTTTTTGCCTCTGCTGAGTAATCTTCACCACTTTCGTAAAAGGAAAGGTTATCCTCAACTTACTTAAGTCCATGACATTATATGTCATTTGAGTTGAGATTGTTGCTATGTGTTGCCTTATGGTTCCAATTATCACCTTCTCATTTGACACCTTTTCATTTGATTTTTCTTTTTCTTTGTCGGAGTTGCCTTTATTCTTTGGTCTATTTACAAATCCTCTTGTCTGGGTGACATTTTCTTGTGATTTAGTATCGTTGTTTCCTTCTCCACATATATAAATGGACATATTGAATCCATCCATATGCATTGTCTTGGAGCTTTCATCAGTTAAGTAATAACCTTCTTTCTCGATCAATTGCTCATCATAGACATCATCCAAAACAAGCACGTTTGGAGTGGGTTGTCTGGGAACCCTTGGTCTTGGTGGGTCTTCAATATTCTCGAACCTGACTCTGTTTTCAGGGGGAGGGTTCCTCCTTTGTTTGGGAATTGGAATTCTTGGGTTTGGCATGTAATTATCTCCCCTTCTTAGCTTGGTTATTTTGTTCTGCATCTGTTTGATGCTTCTCTTTATCTACTCAATATCAATTATTTTCTTTGTTTCATGTGCCACAATAGGATCATCCTTTACATCAGGTATGGTTCCCTTAAAAAACCCTCCTCCCACCATTTGATTATGATTCTTCTGAGGTTTAAAATATTCATTCTTTCTCAAGTTGGAAGCTCCTTGATTATCAATATTTAGTCCTCCCATATTCCTTTGTACTCTTCCCAGTATAATGTCAGGGTCGATGCCCGTTTCAATCATAATTTATTCCATCTCAGTGGCCTTAGTCATTTATTCCTCCAAAGTATTCATTTGGGATGTTATGATGGCATATTTTACATTCAGGGGCATTGCATTTTTATAGAAACCCAGAATGACCAAGTCATTTGGTCTTTTGTCTTCTTAGATTCTACTCAAGGTCTTATTGAACCTAAGATTAAAATCTTGTATCCTTTCGTTCTTCAACCCAATCTGGGTAAAGTTTGTGAGGAGGGTATGGTAGGAAATTGGGGGGGGAAACATAGTTAGGAACATAGCTTCGAGGTCATTAAATGAGCGAATGGATCTACTGGGCAATGTTGTATACCATTCATAAGCTCTTTCTAATAAAGTTTGCAAAAATAATATCACCATGACGTCATCATATTCAACTCAGTGAAAGTCACAAATGTCAAGAAATAAGTGCAGATGCATCTTTGCATCAATTGTCCCATCTCCAGAAAATTCCTTTAAGGTGCTCTTAGGGAGAACTAGGAGTTCATGTTGTTCACCTATGATATTAAGAGGGGAATATCTTACCCTCCTTTTATTTCCAAACCCTGGGATTCCTTGGTTTCTTGCAGCATCTCTTTCGCCTCCTTGTCTCTCCTCGTGATGATCAATTCGGGGTTATTGCTGCCATTTTTGAGGAGGTTTCAATATCTGAATTTTCACTTCTAAGGACCCTCTTTATATAGCCTTCACCTTAGTGGTGGCACGGGTGGCTCCAAAGTAACCGGAGGCAGGCCCTGAAGCCTACGCGAATGACAGAGCTGTTGATATTACACCTTGTGAAATGATCAATTGACACTCTAAGTTTAAGCTAGCGCAAAACATAGAGCACACACTAAAAGTTTGTAAAGGAAAATCAAGCAATCAACTGACTAGCAGGAACAAAAGTTGTGCCAATCAACACTAGAGAAACTTATCCGTTTGAGTGTAAATCAAACATGGAAACACCCTCCGGGTATACTCTACAAAGTGTAATATGATGTCTGGCCTAGGTACCGTGGTATACCCCTGCAATCACCCATGTAAGTCCATAAAAACAAACAACTAGGTTTCCATCTCGCAGTCAGTCACCAGGAGGGTATGATCGACAGTCGAGATGATCATAGTGAGTAAGATAACAAAGTGTTGACATTTGAATCTGTTAGGACTGAAATGACGATCTCACGAGGATGCAAATCCTCCTGCATTTTTATGGAGGTGGTACTCCTCTGTCCGATATTTGTAAAATGTGGGGCTTTTAAAGAAGTTCGTCAAAGGAAAGTAAAATAGCTATAAAAGAAAACAAAAAAATGTATATATTTTTCTTTTAAAAAGAGAGTTCCTGAGAATGGACTAGGAAACACACACATTCATACATTTAAAGAAAATAAACAAAACTTCCTCACATCCATCATAATAGGGCTAAATATTTATGATCACATAAAAACTAAAAGAAAATGATCTGCATGCATAAGAGAAATTTGACAGAGTAGTGCATGGGAAACTCAAATGGATATAACCTAGATCAACCTCAAATAATTTATATTCAAAAAAAATTGGGTTACAAAGTATAGTCGAGATTGTTTCCAAAATAGCTCTCTTGGAATTTCTAAAAAATATATAGTTCAATACATATTCTCTGAAATTAAAATGCGTTTGTCATAATGAATGGGATTGGGGCTCCTACGGACCATAAAGAAAATATGTATAAGAATGAAGTTCATAGAAAGAAGAAAGTGGGTGGCAGAAGGTAACAAGACCTGGTAAGAAGAAAAAGGAAATTATCAGTCTTTGGTTAAACCTTTCTATTTAAAGAGGTGGAGCAACTAGATGAAGAGATTGATAAAGACATAAATATGTGATCAATATGAAATTACTATGATGGTATCTCATGGTTTGTCACTTTCTCGCTAATTTTCTTTTATGGCTTTCCTCAGTGGTTACAGGAACCGGCTCAACCGTCCTTTTCCCTTCATCAGTAAGTTTATCGACAACTTTTTTAAACCACTCCTCGATGTAGCTCCTCATTGGCGCCATGTTGATTTCATGCAAGATTTTTATATTGAAGAGATCGCCTTCCAATTCCTTTAGATCAATAGAAATTTTCCGCAAAGCTTCTTCAATATCTTGATTTTTAATCGAATAATCAACTAGCCAGTTTTCCACGTCATCTTCACTATACTCAAGAATGCCATAGAATTTTTCAAATGATAACCCTTTAAAGATCTCAACTTGTTCATCAAATGCTTGCTTGGTTAAAAAAAATGACTTGAGTATCAATTTGGGGTGTTGGACCTCATTGGTGTTGCCAACTATATCTATCTCAATTAGCTTCTTGAATAATTCTTCTCTTCTGGTTATGGCATGGCTGCATGCTATGACAATAATATATAGGTTTTTAACCTTTTCCTTCCAGCATGCATTTAGTTGTTTTATCCGGGTTGGAGAAGGGAGATCCTCCTCTCTTCTTCTCAACTCAGTCATATTGGTAACTTTAAAACCAAATGGTACAACTGCATCGAGGTATAAACCTTCCTCATTTTTCAAGTCTACCTACAAATATTCATGAAAAGTGTGTGCTCTCGTTCCAAAAGAGACCATGCTCTTTGACATCTCCCAAACCTCTTTTATTAATTACATTCTTTTCTTGATATTCTTCTCCACATAGCCCCAAGATTATGTGAGGAGGCTTACCGATCCTTTTAATTTTGTTGCAGGTGTGGTAGGCTCGATCATTGCTAAAGGACTAGAAAGTACTGGAAGAGGCATTAAAGCTTCCTCCAATTCTTTGATTCACTCCTTTAACCTGAAATTCTCCGCTTCAAGGCATCCAATAGAATTATCTAGAGCATCTGCAGTTGCTCTGTGTATTTGGGAAATTTGGGAAGGCCGCATGTTCGATAGGTTAATCTCTGAATGAGATTTCCCCTCTTTATTCTTTGCATCTCTTTTCTCAATAATCAAATTTTTGGACTCGCTGTCAAAAGCAACGCTCTGAAATAAAAAAGACTCCTCTTCACTGAAGGTCTCGGTCTCAATTATTTCCATCTGAGGGTTCTGATAAGTAGTGTTCTCTAGCTAGTTGACATTGGAGAACACTTTCTCGATGTCAATTTTGAGCTCCATATCCTCGAGGGAGAGGTCGTGGATGTCGCTTTCTCCTCGATGTCCCTCCTCTTCTTGCACAATGTTTTTTATTTTCTTCCTCAAGAGAAGTTTATGATAACTTTCAATTTTGTTGGAAGGAGAGTTCTTATCTCCTCCTCTGCCTGAAGAACTGTGGGTTACTTTCTTACTTTGGTGGGCCATTGGAGCGTTGCTCCGAGATGTTGTACTCTTTGGCGTGACAGTCGAGGATTGGGCAATTTTCTCACTCAGACCTTTTCCTCTCTACTTGTACGACTCATTGGTGTTGAGTATAGTTTCTAGGTCACCGGTGTCATGAGCGAGAGTTCCTAAGGGATTGTCTCCATCTTCATTCAGAATAGCATTAATGAAAGAATTGCTGAAACCAACAACCAATAGATGTTCTACAAATATACCACTAGGGTCGAACCCTTTTACTTTTTCAACATATTTTAAATTGAGGCTATGGAAGTGGCCCATGAATTCATCAATCTTGCTCATATTTATGAATATGAAATCCCCAACTTTCCAAGGCAGATGTATGAATTGTTTTTTTCTCTTTTCATGGAAAAAATGCAACCAGTAGTTGTACTGCCTTGCTATTTCAGCAACAAACATTTTGTTGGATATATGGCATGGAAGGAAGGAAGGATTTTCCTTGGATCCAAAAATCCTTATAACATTATAATTTTCCATTTGCTCTAGTGTCCCCTTCCTATCCAGGAAATTACTTGCCTGGTCAGACATCCGAAGAGCGTCCCTTCCAAACAACAATTCTTTAAAAACTGAGACAAAATCATTAAAAACTTCATAAAGATGTTGGGAGGCCTTGTGCCTCCATAATGTTTGATACCAGAAGGTTAATGGGTTGAATTCACAGTTTACCTTCTTGCACACATATAATCTCGTGAACTGAAAACAATGCGCTATCGTGAAAACTAAATAAGATGACATAAATAATTTCTTCACCTTCTTGTATTGCGACAATTGGGAAGAGATTTCAATGGAAATCAACTTAACCCAATCGAATATGGCCTATTCTTTGACTGTAAAATATAGAATGTAAAGAATCATCCTGGAGATGCTAGCTGTGGTTTCTTGTCTTGTTATCCTCGTAAAAATCCATGCAATTTCCCGGAAGGGATTTTTAAATGAGCCAACCTGCAATCTTGTGATGTCCTTGGGGACAACCGCTGGGTTCTCTAGGAATCCAGGTAAGAGTTCCAGTCCATTATCATGCTTTTTTAAGAACTCCCTGCAATCTTCACCTTTGAAGGTGAGCGCTGGCTCAAGAAGTCTCAAAAATCTTACGGAATAACTAAGGTGACAGAGAGACAGGGGAATGGTCTTGCAACTGAATGATTTGTTGGCTTGGAATATATCTCTCTCAGGGATACAAGTGACCAACTCCTTACAATCAAAGACTTTCAGGACACAACCTGTGCGCACAAATCTAGACGTCCAGATTACTTCCTCCTTGGTAGAAGGGGATGAATAATAGGAATATGCCCTGGACCACTGACAACTATGATCCTCGCACCCGAAAATATTGAATGTATCTCCACAGAAAGGTTGTTGAGTTGTTTCCATAAGTTGAATAGGACATTCCCTTGCTCCAAATTATGTTAAAAATGAACGTTGGAGGGGATAATATAATCCTTCGTAAATCCTGTTTTAATGTATTTTAATAGGAGATCTCCTCGAGCCTTTCTCTTATTAATGACCATCCTTTCGAACTTGTATAGTAATTTATTATCATTAAAATCATAGTAAATGTGCATTGGGAAGGGTGCGAGGGTGGCAGGGACGGACTCACGTAGTTGGAATGAAACTTTGGAAGTTCGGGGAGTCTGGGGATCGAAATGTAGATCACAAAACTTTTCGGTGCAATGTGTCTACCATGGAACACAGGAGCATGAAATCTCAATCTCGCCAACCCAGGAACCCGCGATCATAGAATCGGCTAATTATGGGACAATAAGGTGCACACATTATCCAAAAAATGATTTTTTAGAAGGAAACCTTAACAATATGTTTGGAAAAGTATGCAAATGGATGGGCCAATGTCTTGGATGCATAAATGTGGCATGTTTGGACTATAACAAGGATAAGCACGAGATCAACGATGGTGAAGTAGTTAGCGATGGCCAGGTTAATCATGTCTGTAGGATGAGTTGTTGTGTAGTCATTAGAAATTTAGGACAGTGTCATCGGCGATGAAATGTGGAGGTGAAGATGTATGCGTGCTATGAAGTTTCCGACGATGATAGGTTTTCGTCGAAAAGGGTTAGTTGGTACTAACATGCCATTTGGAGGTGTGGAGATGGTCTTATGTAGTGACTAAGGTGTGGGCCCAGCGTGATAAATAACACTTACGTGGAGTCAATATTTGGTTCAATGATGTTTGTTGAGTTATGATGGGAAGAGAGAAAAGAGCGTGTCATCATTGGTAAAACATGGGAAATCCTATAAGGGTGATGTTGGGGGACTATTTATCCCTGGTGATGATGTTATGAGGCATTGTTGTTGAAAAAATGTGGAGGTGAATACGTATGGATGGTTGGGTAAAGGTGTGACAAGGAAACAAGGATGAGGCTACGTGAGAGAGGGGAAGAGGGCCTAGCCTAAGTACCCAAGTTTCAAGTGTGAAAATAGAGGGGTATTAAAATTGGTGAAGACTCTATTCACTCAGATGAAGGTAGCTATATGTGAGGGGTTTTTTCTATAGGTGCATGAACAACTAGGTAAGTCAAAGAGTAGTTCCCTGTAAAAAGAAAAGTAGTGTGAGCCTCCACCTCGACTGATAGTTTCAGTGGGGTTGTTGTGTTGTCACAACAACCTGTGAATTCCAAACTTGAGCTATGTAGAGTGATGATCTTTGAGGCCGCATAAGAAAATTCATGTCCATAAGTTGAATGCAAATTTTTGGACTTATAGGTTCCAATATGCCACACTCATGATTAAGGTTGAGATTAGCGACACCAAGGTTTCTAATAAATCTGAGTAAGCAAAGGCATTAATAGAGATAAGTCTAGTCAAAATCAAAAGCATGAAAGTGAAATATGTATAAGGGAAAATAAAACACATAAAATCGAAGAGGAAAATAAAACTAAAAGATAAAAAAAAGGGAAGGATTGACTCGTTTTATTTATGTACAAGGGAGTTGTCCGAAAACACTAGTTGAAGTAATGTTTCAAAACTTGGCCATTGATGGGGCGGAGATCCAAATCTCCTTATAGGTTCTACAATTTATACATTCCCAAGACAATATTTTCCTTGATTATGAAAGGACCTAGCCACAATTGTTTAAATTTGGAGTTTTCCCCTTTATCTTCATGTGGCTTGTCCCATTTTAGAACCAGATCACCAATCTAAAATCCTTTTTGCTATTAAATTTCTTATCAAACCACCATTTGATAGTTTGCTAGTGAGCATCAAACTTTGTATTAGCTTTGGATATATCCTCTTCTAGTTGGATCAAAGTGTTTATTCTTTTTTGGATGAAAATGTAACTTCTCCCACGTGACTATTGTGTGAGTTGGAGGGAAGGAAAGAAAATGTTTGGGGGAAGGATGGCCTCTTTCCCGTAAAGGAGAAAGTATGGGGAGGTTTCTCTGGATGATTTTGGAGTGACCCTATGTTCCCAGAGAGAGTTAGGTAGAGCATTATGCCAGTTTATTTATTGATCTACTACATTTCTCTTCAATATACATATTAAATTTCTATTGGTAGACTTATCTAAACCATTTCCTTGGGGGTAATAATCAGTTGCATATCTCATAATGATTCCTTTATCTAAAGAAAAATAATTCAATTTCAAAGAGGATAAATATGTAGCATTGTCAAAAACAAGGTTAGTGGGTACTCCAAACCTAGTGATGAAGTGTTGTTCCAAAAAATTAGTTATCGCTTCTTCATTTACCTTTGTTAGTGGTACAACTTCTACCCATCATGTGAAATAATCAGTGGTAGTGAGAATGTACCTGTGTTGTCTGGGAAAGTGAGGTTTTATTTCTCCAATAATGTTTAAAACCCATTGTTTGAATGGTTCTTCAACAAATACAGGTTGGAGAGGAACAACAAACCCACTCTCTCTTTCGACAGATTTTTGGAAAATATCACAGCTCAGGGAGTAAGCATGTGTGTCTTTAAATAATATAGGCCAATAGTATCCTACTCTCAATATTTTGTGGACTGTAGTCTGTCCTGCAAATTTTTCTCTAGTGGGTCTATCATGAAGTTCTTTGAGGACTTTGTCAACATCTTGTTTCTCTAGGAATTTGAGGAGAACACGATCATAGTTTCTTCTGAAAATTATGTCATTGGCTAACTGATAATGTGCATATTTTAACCTCAGAGCTATTTTATGTCTAGCGTTAAGGTGTTCTGGAGAGGTGCTATGTTGTAAGTACTTCTTGAGATCATTGTACCAAGAATTTCCAAGTGCTAGTACATAAGAAGGTTGGTATGCATACAATGTTGAATCTTCCTTCCATCCTTCTTTTGATTGGTTTTCTACGTCCATGGATTCAATAAACAATTTGCAAAGGCCTTGACCTTTGACTATATTTGTAGGTTTTAATTAAGGTCATACTCTAATAAGAAAGTCATCCAGTTTCCTAGTCATTCTCCTAGATCCTTCTAGACGAACAAAGATATTACAATTGGGTGAGGAACAATTACTTTGGTGTGGCTATTTAATATGTATGGTCTGAACTATTTGATGGATTTGTGAAAAAAATAAGCTTGCTTGTCCATGTTGGGTAGTTCAGTTCAACGCCTTGGAGAGCTATGCTCATGAATTCTATAGGGCATTCATTCTCTTCTCGATCTTTCTGGGTGAGCACTGTCGCGAGAGAATGATCATAGGTAAATGCATACAATAAGAAATCTTTGCAAAATTATGGACTTTGCAGTGTAGAGCCTGCTGCTACGACATATTTGACTTTTTCAAAAGCTTCCTTCTCAAAAGATGTCCACTTGAACTGTGCGTATTTCTTGATCATCTATTGGAGAGGTTTAACTATTTCTGCAAAATCGAATACAAATCTCCACACAAAATTGATCTTTCCAAAACATGACTACATTGCTTTATTGTTGTTGGGAAAGGGAATTTGCATGATGGCTTTAGTATGTTCCAGATAAACATAGATCCCGTCTTTGGAGATGACATTCCCAATCAATTTACCTTCGGAAACAACAAAGACATTTTTCTTCGAATTCATGGATATTCCATACTTCTTGCATCTTTCAAAATTTTATTTTAGATGGGGTGGGTGATAAATCCTTTTCTTAGAATACATCATGTCGTCGTTGAAATAGATCACCACAATTTGACCAATTAGACCTTTGAAATCTATGTCCATTTCCCTTTGGAAGGTTTCTCCTGCGTTGATTAAGCCAAAGGGCATTCTTCGATAAGTGAATGTTCCCCACTTTGTTCGAAAAGTGGTATTTAATTGGTTGGGTTTTTCCATGAGAACCTATTTGTATCCATAAAACCCGTCTTATAGAGAAAAAAATTGCAAACTGAAGATGAGATGGAGTATTTGTTCCATGGGGGGAACGTGATAATTGTCCTTGTCAGAAGCTTGATTCAAATTTATGAAATCTATGCACATTCTGATGTTTTCCGCATATTTCTTCCTTATTGGTACCGGATTAGATACCCATGTTGAATGTATAACTTTAAAGATAATTTGGGCATCTATCAGCTTCTTCAACTCCTTTTGGATAAGATGTTCAAGAGTAGGATGTATTTTCCTAAGTTTTTACTGAAAAGGTTTGACATCATATTTTATGGGAATAATGTGTTGTATGATATGGGTGTCATATGTTTTCATGTCTTCATAAGTCCATGCAAACACATCCCAACATTTTTTGAACAACTGCGTGGATTTTTTATTCTCATATTTTGAACAATAAGTGCCTAAGTTGATGAACTTTGGTTGTTCTGGAGTGCACAGGTTCACTAAGAAATGCATCATCGTTGAGCTTTTTGTCTTTGGGATTTTTCTGAATTTGGATTGTAAGTCAAAAATATTTTCAAGAGTTAATACATTCTGTGGGATGCTATTACTCTTGATATTGTTTGTTTTGTCTCGATAATTTTGTAGATCTTGTTGGTGTACCTTGTCGTTCATCACAAAATCTTGGAATATGTCTACATTGATGAGAAAATCTATTAACGAAGAGTCATCATTGGACACCCTCCAGTTCGTGATGTTGTTAGGTATCGAAGGATTGAAATTTAATTTGAGAGTGAAACTGTTATTAAAAGGAGTGAATCTAGATCCTGCATTGGGTAAAGTATCAACAACAAAATTTTGAGAGTGAGGGATAGAAGTTATTTTAAAAGCATAGAAAAAAATTATAAGCTTCCATACCTCTTGCTGATAACTCTTGAAGTGAGGAGACATAGAGTGTATGGAATTTTTTACCTATCTGACAATAATTTCTAAATCATCAAAAACCCATAATCATCATACTTGGAGGTCACTGTCCTTTTTCAAACCTTGCACCAAGGCCTCGTATTCATTTGTGTTATTGGTGCATTTTAATTCTAGGTGGTAGGATATCATAGTTTTATTTATTTAAAGGTCTATCAGTATGCATCCTTCCCCGACTCCTTGTGATCTAGAGACATCAGAAAACAAGGTCCAAATATCAGTCACTGCAATTGAGTTAGTAATTTTTTTTTATCTATTTCTACTATTTTACATTGATTTTCACTAGTCTGGGTGCAATGAAGGAGTTTTGAATTTTCATCTACTTGAAAGGAAGATGGTTGTGCTACATAACAACAATGGTCATTTTCCATAAAACAATTCCCTAGAGTTGTGTGAGTAAAAAGATAGGTGCATTCTTATGTTCAAGCTATGTTATGACGTGTTTCATGTGGGATTCACTATCTACCTTTATTTGGTTTTTCCTTCCTTTGTGTGGTAGCCATAGGTGTGACCAGTCAGTGGAGAAGTAGTCATTTAGTTCTGCAGACCAGTCCCTACTCAAAAACAAATCACAAGCTTATGGAATATCTACTACAATAATATTGATCACCTGATGAAATATGGGATTAGAAGCTAATATAATCATGACATCCTTGAGCTCACCCATAAATTTAACATCAGACCTTTCCAGTTGTATAATTTTGGTTGTACTCTTCTCCAAGACAACATTAATCCTTTGGAAGAAAAAATATGGCATAACATTTGATGAAGCATTAGACTCCACTAAGAAATTATGTACATTGAAATTATAAATTTAAAATGTTAGAAGGAAAGGTGGAACCTAGGACCTAGAGTGCGTGCCTATGTTGGTTGTGTTTACAATGGATTTATTATCATTTTTATCTTCCTTCTTTGGTTCAACAATTTTGGGGTTGGTGTCCGCTACCATTGTTGTTTTCTACTGAGAGGGTGGAGATTTAAATGTGTTGAGAATCATCTCTCTATGCTACAGAAGAGTACAGATGTTGAACAATGAGATATTAGCCTTAGTTTTATTCAAGTCATCGATGACATTATACTCTAGAGAGTGTATTATAGCACTATTCAAAGTTTTGTTTGGTTGTGAAGTGTTGGGGGTAGTACTGTCCTGTAAAGGAATACTTTGTTTCTGCGTAGTCGTGGGGGATTTATCTTTCTACGAGTAGCAACAGTTTTAGCTAGTAGAAGAGTGTTGGTCACTTCCCCTTTACTGCGTAAGTTGTAATATTTTGGGGTATCTTTTGTGGTTTGAGTATATACTACTGAAATTTCTTCTGCATTTTCATCGTTAGAGTCTAAACATCAGTCCTGCAAGTACAAGGTAGATTCCTCAGTAGTTTCCATTTCTTCAATTGATTCCTCATTTGTTGTCTCCTGAGCTTGATACTCAACAGTGGCTTGTTGATCCAACAATTGGTTAATGATCAAAGTCATAGAATTAATCCATTGAGGGCAAGGCTTCTTGGAATGGTTCATCTGGTGATAAGAACATAAATTATCCTCCAATTTTTAAGCTCTAAAAAAACTACTTATAGCACTACATTTCAATTTAGAGGTTGATGTTGTGGTTTTGGTTCACAATGATATTGACTATCAATTCCATGGCTTCCAACAAGTTCTAATCTTAACCCTGAAGAAAAGGGGGTGTTANTTGACGGGGGACAAGGGGATGTAAGCTATAACATGGGAGTTTAATATATATGTCCGAAAGTGTCCCACAAATTTTACAAGAGCCAAATCTTGTTTCTCAAGTTCTGAATACCTCAACTCATAGTCATGTAGATTTTTTTTCATAAAACTTATCAGGAGCTCTTCTCCGTTTCTATTTTTTCGAGTGAGAACGGATGCGACAACTTCCTCTATAGAAAATGAATAGATGATAAAATCCCTTTGAAAATATGGACTAATGAGGACAGGAGCAGTGGTGATGGCCCCCTTGATATTGTTGAATTATTTTTGAGTATATGTTGTCCACTCGAACCTCTACTCCTTTTTCAACAACAAATTGATAGGTTTTATGATGCTTGTGTAATCAAGAACAAATATTCAAACAAAATTAATTTTCTTGAAGAATGACTGGAATCCCTTATTGGATGTAGGGGGGTTGAGTTAATGAATTGATTTAACTCTTTTCAGGTCTATGTAAATCTTTTCCTTACATAAAATGTGTCCCAAGAACTTGCCTTGAGTCACAACGAACAAGCATTTCTTTGGGTTTAGAGAAACGTCATATAATCTACATCTTTCAAAGACTTTTCTTAAATGATGGATGTGATCCTCCAGTTTTATTGAATGCACTTTCAAGTCATCTTGGTAGTCTTCCATAAAATTTCCTATCAATCTGTTGAACGCATGATCCATGGCCCTTTGGAACGTGGCTCCAACATTTTTTCAAACCAAAGGGAATTCGAGCGTATGCATATGTCTCCCATGGTGTAATAAATGTCGTCTTTTCTCTATCTTCCTCAAGAACTAAAACTTGATTATATCTAGAGAAACCATCCAACATATACATGCATGTCGATCTCGTAACTTCTTGTAGCAGAAACTCCATGATGGGCAACGAAAAATTATCTTTTATGCTCGCTTTGTTAAGGTTTTTGAAGTCGACGCACATTCAGATTTTCCCGGTCTTCTTCCTGAAAATCGTTGATTTGAAAGCCAGTTTGAATGTCTGATGGGATAGATTATCCCTTCCTTCTTCAACTTTTCCAACTCAATTTTTACGAGAGGCTTCATCTTGGGATTTGTTAAGAACCAAACATCAATATAGCATAGAAAAACCTTAGGAAAAGTACTCAACGCCTTGAAAAAGAGATAATTTCATATAATAAGCCTCTTCGAGGGGGAAACCTCCTTTTA
>JZKD02S1626707.1:38920-50675 GCA_000966675.3 Picea glauca
TCGATGGTTGTGGATTTGGAGATTGGGCCTGCGTAGTGCAATGACGCACCCATAGTGGGCTCCTCCTCCATGTGACTAAGCACTTTGGGTGCTTGGTCTTGGCGTTGGTGCGTTCTGTTGTTGTTGGGTGCTTAGATGATAGCTCGCGTTTAACAAATAATGCCCTTTGTGAGGAGTATCCTTAAAAGGATTCTACTTAGCCTATAGGTCTCTGCTGGGGTTGAAGCCCTTTTTGTTTTTCTATTTCTTGTAGATCTGCGGTTGGGTGTCACGTTTCTGCCCAAAATTCTATGTGGGCATTGAGATATCAGTGTTTTGTTGATACCCACTATGGGTTTTTCCTGCATTAGTGAAAAGGGTCCACCCTGATTGAAATTTGAAGGCCCCGTATCATCAATAGCAGAACAAAATCGTGTTTTTGAATTTTTATTTGTTTTGGGTTCAAGATGGGGATGGGATCAGGAAAAGGTGGGGCTTCTGTGAATGACAATGTCCCGAAAAAGATCATGTTGAGCTACACCTATGTGAGCATCTGGATCTTTCTGAGCTTCAGTGTGATTGTGTTCAACAAGTACATCATTGACAGGAAGATGTACAACTGGCCCTTCCCGATTAGCCTGACCATGATCCACATGGAATTATGTTCATTCCTCGCCGTATTGTTGGTGAGAGTCCTGAAACTTGTTGAGCCAATTGGGATGACAAGGGAGGTCTACTTGTCCTCAGTTGTGCCCATCGGAGCCCTGTACTCACTCAACCTCTGGTTCTCCAATTCAGCGTACATTTATCTATCTGTCTCCTTCATCCATATGCTAAAGGCCCTCATGCCTGTGGCCGTGTATTCCATTGGAGTTTCCCTGAAGAAAGAGACTGTCAAGTCCAATACCATGGCGAACATGATTGGCATATCATTTGGTGTGGCCATTGCAACATATGGAGAGGCCAAGTTTGGTTCATGAGGTGTGTTGCTTCAATTGGGTGCAGTTGCGTTTGAGGCTACACAGTTGGTATTGATCCAGATCTTGCTTACGTCAAAGGGAATCACTTTGAATCCCATTACCTCATTGTATTATGTTGCCCCATGCTGCCTTATGTTCTTGTCTGTCCCCTGGTTGTTTGTTGAGTTTCCAATGCTCAAGGAAAGTTCAACCTTCCATTTGGATTATTTCATCTTTGGCACAAACTCCGTCTATGCCTTTGCCCTTAACCTTGCAATTTTCCTTTTGATCAGAAAGACTTCAACTTTGATGATGAATGTCGTTGGTGTTGTCAAGGATTGGATTCTCATGGTCGATTATCAAGGACACAGTGACACCGATCAATTTGCTGGGCTACGAGCTTGCCTTTTTGGGTGTTTGTGACTATAATCATTCTGAATTGCAGGCTTTGAAATTGAAGGAGTCTCAAAAGAAGAGTGCCCCAACAGATGAAGAGGCTAGTTTGTCAATGGAGCAGAGACCAGAGCGGGACAAAAACAATTTAACAGGGAAGAGTGATGCTCATGCATAAAAGTTTGGTAGGAATTAAATAGTTTTTAGTCTTTTTTTTTTTTTTTTTTGAGAACAAAACCCTATGGCTCGAGAAAGCACATGAACGCAGAGCTATTCTGTCAAATCCACCTATAGTGAAATTTGGGTTAAAATTTTATTGTATTCATTTTTCAGTGCTAGTCATTGCCATGGGTGTTCAGAATTAGGTCTAGATTTGAGATTTTAAGTCAGCAGAGCTGAACCAGAGGAAGATTTAGAATGTCTCATTTATTTCTATTATATTTAGATTGATGTTTTCATTCAAATCTAAGAATGTTTTGTTTCAGTATGTCATACTTTTGTTTTTTGCTTGCAATTCAGTTTAATTATAACAACCCAAATTAGCACAAAGACAAAATTTTGTTGTGGGTGGTCAAACCCAGGTTTCAGTTTGGAAACCGGGCTCTGATACCATGTGTAAGGCCTATCCAAACAGAGCGTTATAAAACATAAATTTAAATATATAATGCTATCATAATTTCTTTACAATTCATTATTCAGCATAATAACAATTCACTATCCAACATAATAACAATTCATCATAATAACAATGTTCAACAGAATTAAAAATGAGCAGCATGATAATAAACATGTCCAGCGTGAATATCATGAACAATATATCAATAATGAACACATCATAAATACCTCAAATTGATGTTGTTCTGAAGCTCTACCCAAAACTGACTAACCTCCCAACGAGCTAGGAACAACCTATTTGGCTCCCTAGCCCCAAGATTCCTTACGGTGTCCTGGCCTCCGAGCCCAAAATTCCCAGCAACAAGTGCCCCCTGTGAAAGTCCTCAAGTATGTAAGCACAAAACAGTTGCATAACATATACACAGTCTCCACTGCCTCCTCCCTTCTCCTTTCTCCAATATGAAAATATTACTCCAAACCAAAGAAGACCCCTTCCCGAGTGTTCTCCCTTGCCTTCTCCTCCTTTCCATCATTATTCACTGCCTTATCCCTCCATTAAACCTCAACCACCTTATTCCCCATTAAGTCTCAACCACCTTATCCCCCCCTCCATAAATGGGTCCAACTACCAATACAATTGTATTATTAACTAAGTCTTCATAATAAAAATTAATAATTCATTAAACTAATATTAATTAAAGAAATATGTAATCATGATAATTAATTAATTAATTAATTAAACAAATATTGAATCAGGATAATTAATTAATTAAACTAATATTCATTAAAAAAATATTTAATCATGATAATTAATTAATTAATTAGGGTTGTTACAGAGTAGAGTACACCTAATTGTTGATTGCCTCTCTGCTTCAGAAATGTTAAATTACTGCTTTTTGATTCCAAACGTTGTTGCGTTTGGGTATGTTTGGATTGGTTGTGACTCCTTTGATTACTTGTTATATTTTCTGGTGGCTTGCATCTACTCAGTCATGGCGCCTTGAGGACGTAGGCCTCGCACCTTTGGCATTGGGTCGTCCTAGGCGACGAAGGTAGCACTGAATGCTGTAGATTTTTATGAACATTTAGTGCCAGCGGAGGACAAGGCCATAATGCCTGCATTGGAGGCTGAAGTTCACCTGGTTAGAGAGTTTAAGGATGATGTGGAAGTGGATCAACAAGTCAGAGGGTTGATTCTTGATTTGGACTGCACTAGAACCAGGGATTCAAAATTCTATCAAACTCGAGTTGTATTGGCACACAAAAACGATGGTAGCCTGGGCATGCTTCCGAAGGATGAGGACTTTTTCTAGCTCAAGAGCTCCATGGAATTGCTAGAGACTCCAAACACTTATCTGTTGGATGTAGTGACATGGATGTAGGTTGGAGGTCTAGGCAAGGGCGAATCTTCTGCTGTTGTCGAATGCAAAATAGGCCTCGACCCCTAGGTTTCCCATGTTCATTAGGAACATGCTTTTACTTGTTTTGTTTTTTTCCAGTTATATCTAGATTTCTACAGTTTTAGAATAGACAATACTCACAACAGACTCTGAAACGTATTGCAAGCAGATGTTAAGGCATATATAGCTCTATTTAGCTTGGTTTCCCCATTAGGGAAGGCACATTTTTTGGTTTTTTTATCATGAGAGACTGTCATTGTTTCTTTGGGTAGTGAAATCTGTTGTAAATTTTGTAAATATCAATATAGCTTCTCTTACAAAAAAAACATTGTTTTGAATGAGTGGAGAGGGTAAATGAATGAGGAAGGGCAAAGGGTAATAACAAAAAGCAGAGTCCTCAAATGAAGATTCCAAAGGATAGAAGGTAAAATGTTTTCACTATCATGAAGAATGGCACATTAAATAGAATTGTGTGAAATTTATTGCAAATAAGAAGGCAACAAGTGATCTAGCCATTCTCTCTTGAAAGAGATTATTTTTGGCAATGTCATTGGTAACACGAGTTTCTTTTAGATGTTGATGTTTAGACTTTAGTGTCACTCAACATACGAGTTTTGATTGGACTTGTTTTGTGCAATATGAGTTAGTTAACGTAATGAGAATGATGATTTTTGGAGGTGAAAAAGAGCATGAAGTTAGAGAAGGGCACTATGTTGATGATGGTGCTAGGTGGCCCATGCAAAGTGATTCACAATTCATGCATGTTCCTACAATGATTAAGAACATGTCACTAGAGTTGAATTGCAAATGTTGGTTTGGTTGTGAAATTTGATGCATGCGGTTGCAAGATTGGAAATTGTGATGGAAAGATTGCAAGAGTGGTAAGGGAAGGTAATTTGTAAAAGCCTACGTGTAGTTGTGTGAAAAGTGGTGATGGATGACATTGTATAAGTTGATGAAACAATGATTTTGGATCACCAACTTGGGCATGGTAATAGATGGATACTAGAGATGTTGATGTAGGGGATGTCTATTGAAGATTTGAACATGCAAGTACTTGTGACATTTGGCATCTGCAAAGGGTGAATTTTTAGGAAGCAACATTGATTTCCTTTAAAAAAGGGAGGTGTTTAGAGAGCCAAAGAATGATTGGAGTTTGTCCATATCGATAATTGTGGACCGATGCAAATCTTGTCACACAAAGCTAAGTATTTTCTAACTTTTATTGACGATTTTTCAAAAACAAGTTTTGTTTGTCTTGAAAGAAAAATATGACGCAATAGAGGTTATCAAGTGTTTTTGAGCCTTTTTTGGAAAAGACACATGTAATCCATTGAAGAGGTTGAGGTGTGACAATGGTGGTGAATGTGTCTCTAAAGTGTTCAAGGATGAACATATCATGCCCTATACTTTGTAAGAGAATGGTGTCGTGAAGAGGAAGAGTATCACACTCATGGAGAGTGTGTGGTGCATGTTGAAGAATGTTTGTTTGATAAATATGTGATGGGATGGCATAGTGACAACAATATCATATGTTCAAGACATGTCCATTGTAGCATCACAACAAATTATTCGCTATGAAGCATGCATTAGGAGGACGTTGAGCATTTTGCATTTAAAGGTGTTTGGGTGTTGTGTATGTCCATATGCCCAATGAAAAGTGGAAAACACTTAATGGAAAAAGTGTGAAGTGTATCATGGTCAGATGTGATGGTGATTTTGGGATATAAAAAAGTCTATGATCCAGTGAACAAGAAACTTGTTAGGAGTAAGGGTGTTATTTTGTGAAAATGCGTTGTTGAAAGTAGTCGGTTTCAATGATTGATTGTAGGGGTGATTGTGTTGGTGTTGGTTCTTATGAAAGCATAGACATTAATATGGTGATTCAATGCCCATACGATACATAAGGAAGAACCTATTTATCAAGGGGGATACTTGAGTTGTAAAGGAGTTGCATCTTGGGCTTGTGGAGCCCAATGAAATGGAGAATGTTAATCTTAACCCACCAATACATAGGGTATCAACCAACTAGAGTTTGAAGACCACCACAATGATTCCACGATTTTGCTACGATGTGCAATGATTTTTTTAAGCCTATTATTGTGCAAGCACTTAAGAGTGAGAGTCCATGGCATTGGAAGAGTGCCATGAATGAAGAATATGAATCATTTTAAAATTTTTAGAGTTGACAACTTGTAGAATAGTCTCTCCAAGGGAAAGATATTCTCTATAAGTGGGTTTTCATGTTGACGTATAACTAGGATGGTTCATTTGATTTGTATAAAGCACACTTCATGGAAAAAGGGTATACTCAAGTTCAAAGAGTCTAATAATAGGGAACTTTTTCACTTGTGTGGATGCAATAAATTAGGGTGTTCTTTGCATATGTTGTTGTAAATGATATATGTGTGCATCAACTTAATGTAAAACCAACTTTCCTTAATGGAGAGTTGAAGGAAATATACATGTAGCACTAAAACTAAGCAACGAACATTTAGTTTGTCTATTGTATAAGACTTTTCTCTAGAGCTTGGTACCAAAGGTTTTATGGGCACATGAAAAAACAAGGTTTTCAAATTCACACATTCATCTAAGTGTTTACATCAAGTCTTTTGGTGAGATTTTCTTGATCTTAAAGAAGATTTTCCTCCATAGCTTGGTACCAAAGGTTTTATGGGTAGATGAAAAAACAAGATTTTCAAAATTCACACATTCATGTTAGTGTTTACATCAAGTTTGTGGGCAAGATTTTCTTAATCTTAATAGATGATGCTATTTTTTTGGCAAGCATTTGTTAGTATTGAATGAACTTAGAACAAGCACAAAACAAAGTTTGATATCATTGACCATGGTTAAATCTACTATTGTCTCTGTTTTCAAGTGCAAAGAAAGAGTGAATTAAAATATTCACTTGAGTTGAAGAAAGTATATTTTGAAGGTTTGGGATGGGTGGATACATATTGAGTGCAACCCCAATGGATATGGGAGTGAAATTGTATATGGATATGAGTCTGAAGATGTATGCTAAGTTACATGAAGTGAAAAAAATGTTATACTGTAATGAAATTGGCATCCTCATGTATGTGTTGAACGTATGCATATGTTGAGAGGGGGGGTCAATCAGTATAAGATACTTTTTATTTTAAATGAGCATTCATTAATCATTCATTAAATTTATGACAATAAATTCATGTAAACTCAAATCATAGTACACTAAGTTTAATTTGGAAACCCTTGTGGGAGAAAACCACAAAAACTTGTCTTTATAAAAGCTTGTAGGCACCAACCTACTAGAGACACCGATCTCTTCAACTGAGCACCAAATCAACAAGATATTGTGTAGGCACCAACCTACTAGAGACACCAATCTCTTTAGTTGAGAACCAACTCAACAAGATGTTGTGTAGGCACCAACCTACTAGAGACGCCCATCTCTTTAGTTGAGCACCAACTCAGTAAGACCTATATAGGTAGCAATCTAAGATCTTCATACACATAGTAGTTTTGACTTCACGTGCATGCTTCATACTTCATGCATTTCATAACATCATCACACCCTTAACTTTCATGTTCTAACGTGTCTCCTTGCTTCATACCCCAGACATAGCTTCTAACCCCAATCATATTTAGTAATCATGCCATAACGAACCTCATAACATCATTCCCAGATTGTAGCATCACAACCTCAAAACTGTGCACTTTGTAGCATCATAGACCTTAGTCCTTCATAGCACACCCTTAAAACTCCAAGAAAACTCTTTTTGCGCTCCTTTAGACCCCACTAATACTCCCCAACTCCTCTTGTTCACCTCATATCTCTTATGCACACTTGTACTTGCTCTTCTTGCTTGGATACTCTTCAAATGTGCACATCTATCCCGTATTTATAGTGTTTTTGTGTTCACTTATGGGGTGACTTGTAAAACTGGTTGGGCTGACCTGACATAATATTTCATATCTCCTCATTCGTAAGGAGTTATAGGGAGTGCCATATACCGTTGGAAAGGTATCGGAAAAATATTTTCAACCATATATCTTGTGCTCCCATTTGAGCTAGGTATTTAGAGTAAAAAGGCCTTCAAAGATAGGGTATCCAAATTGAGCACAAAAAATCCAAAAAAAATATTTCCAACAATCTCCATCTTGCATTTTTTTTTATCTTGGACTTCAGTAGTCTCCCCCTATCTTTGACTTCAGTAGTCTCCCCCTATCTTTGACATCAACGAAGACAATCTTTCCAACAACATGTTGTGTCTGTATTAGTTCGAGCATTTCTTTTGCTATAAGTTGGTTGAGCTAATTCTCTTCAGGTTTGAGGTTACAATGTTGGCATGTAATAAACATAATTTAGAAATAGAAGTTACATTCAATGAGAGTTCAAATGATGCCTTAATGCTAATAGGATTTTTTGATGTAGTTTGGGCAATTTATGGGGATTGACATGCAATAAAAAGAGCTTTAGGATACTTGAAAGGTAATTTAGACATGGAGGTTACATTCAGTGGGAGCTCAAATGATGCATTGGAGCTAATAGGATTTTGTGATGCAGTTTGGGAAATTGATGGGGATGATTGAAGATCTAAATCCAATTGTTGTTTCATATTGGTAGGAGAAATAATATCATGGGCAAGTAAATGACTATTGATCATTTCATTATCAAGTGTTGGATGTCGATAATGTCTCTCTTGCTATGTAACCAACGAATTAATTTGGTCAAGGATATTAATGTATAGTGATGGTATATATCATGGTGCTTTCTCGATAATGAATTGTGAAAATTAGGATTACATAGAAATGGTGAAAAATACAAAGTTCCATTCCATTGCCAAACAAAACTTTGTAGTGAAATTTTGTTAAGGAATATGCATTAAAGAGGATGTTACAAATGTGATTTTGTTATATATATGTTTGTTGATGCATTAACCAATCCATAGGCAATCAAGAAGTTAAATTTTAGTAGAAATGGTTTTGGGATGAAGTTTGGTGCATCAATAATTTGCATGGACATTTTATTGTTGTAAGTTGATTGGCTACATTAAACACTATGCATTGAGGAGTGTGTTTTTTCAAAAAAAGATTGTATTTTTTATTTCAAGAAGAAATGAAAAGTACATTTTGTATGCACTTGAAACACTCAAAATTGGCTTATCATTAGAACAAATTTGATTAAAAAATGCCCCCCCTAAGATTATAAAATAAGAAGCCATGTATGTTACATCAAAGTCCATGTATGCCACATCACACTGCCATATACGTTAGGCTAATCTAGAATTACGAGATGAGAGTTGAAAATAACTATGAGAAGTTTAGATTCTTGCGCATACACAATAAATGATACTAGTGTTAATATATAATATAAAAGTAGAGTAAATAATATTTTATTAATATACGATAATAATATATAATAATAATAATTTATAATATAAAATGTAGAATATAATCATAATATAATAATAATATGAATTTTATTATACTACGAATGCGAATGTGACTACTACATTAGAAGAAATTATATATGTACATCTTACAACATTCTCTAGTAGGGGTCTGCCTATATATATATAAACTATCAACACCGCTATTTCATTATATTATGTACATGTTACAACATTTTCTAGTAGGGGTCCGCCTCAAGGGAAAGTATAACCCCTATGAGGAAATCAACATATGTGTACATCACATTCTTATCAGAGTCTTGAGATAAACAATTGTAAAAAGAGACCATAAACTTGATTAATTTCCTAAGACTAACCATGCTATCATGAATACTAAAATAAACTAGACAGACCAGACATCATGCCTCCATGAATGCTTCCACTAGCAGATCAATCTCCATATCTCCATGTCCTTTTCCTTCACAGTTCCGGATGGTTGGGGGTCTTCATCCAAGACAATGGGATTTTCTTGAGTGCTTGATAAACCTAAGGTTCTCTCTTGCTACCTAAAAGTGTCTAATTTCTCTTCAACTTGTGAGACTGATATTCCAATTCCGAAGACCATTTTGCACATGGCCTCAAATTTTCCTTCAAAAATCCTTGTATTCTCTAGGGCTTGGGAAATTAGACTTTTGACCAGGCAATAGATCTTTATCAACTTAAAAATCTTGGTGGTTTTATTGCTTGAGTAAACTGAGTCTTTAACCCATGCCCGACCTCCTGCATAATCTGTGCTTCAGATAGGGTCTGTTGTTTGGCTCTGACAACCCTCTTCATCTCCTTAACTTCTTGTTTAAATTTTACTAGGACTTTTCCTTTGTAAAGTGTCTTAGTTGCCAAAGATTCTCTAGTTTCTTTGGATGAGAGAAGTGGATCCCCCAAGGTAGGGACTCACCCAAACATAGAGTGTTCCTTTATTTTACGTACCCCCCATCCCTATTAGAGCTACGCATTAGCTTGTCTATAGAAAAACCCTCTCAAGGTATCACCTAGAAGACCGATACCACACCAAGAAACAGAGGACGCAGGTGTCATGGCGAGAGATCTAGAAGAAGGTGGTTGATTCCTTGGCATATTCTGCCAACCTAACCAATAGAGTTGAACCTGAGTCCAACGAAGGGTTGAGTCTCCCCTTCCCAACCAAGAGAATAACCTAGAAAGAAAACCACAAAGCAAAAAACTTAAGTATTATATTACCTGGAGACCATGACGAGAAAAGGCCCTAAGGCAATGATCTCCTCACCCCGCACCATTTTATCCACTCAAGCATAAGAAAACTAGGCTAGACCGATGCTTCACACGGGTTATCATAATTCAAAAATCTCCACCCAACTAAAATCAGGATCATACCTGAAATTGCTTCACTCCTCCTCTTTGAAATATCATCCTTCCTTGTACCTTGTCTCCTCAAGAATCCCTGACCAATTCCAGGCCCGTCAGTCACCTCACAGTACCAACACCCAAACTCTCCCACATAAACCATCATATCAGATGTTGGTGCGGAGTAGACCATGCTCCTCCCTGCGACCTTTTTCTGTCTCCCAGAGTGCAACATTAACCACAACCAACTCACCTCTTGATGGGATATGAGTGAATGGTGAAGTGGTGATCAAACGACACATTCTAGCGCCACTTTTCGACACCCCATTCAGGTGTAATATATTAATGTATTATAATAATGTTGAATATATAATATAGTCATAATATAAAATAAATTAATAACTACAATAAAATAACATTATGAATGCATACATAAGAAGGTCAATGCTTGCCCCGCAAGGGTGTATATTGATTGACAAGTGCCGTGTAAATGGAAGGAAATGTAAAAATGAGGTATTAAGTTCGATTATCACCCTGATTTACCCGTGCCCCATGCTTGCGGATGTGTGGACGCACCTGGAGGTTATAGAGGTAGAAGATGGGAATCGACCCCGTGTCATGCGAGTAGGAGAACCGTGAGTTGTCAATTATGCCAGTGAAAAAAGAAGAAGAAGGCCAATGCTTATTATATAAATATACTACTAATTAATTTTATAAATTAACTATAATAAAACTTATAAATTAATAAGTATAGTACAATTTTGTAACTAGAAATTAAATACTATATAATAATTATATAATATTACAACTTAATAATTATATATAATAATAATACGTAATATAATATTATTATATAATAATGTAATAATAATAATACATTATTAATATAACGAAAGTATACATTATTACTCATATATAATAATAATGGAAATATAATTAATAAATGATAATAGATGTTATACAATAAATAATATAAGTACTAGTAATATAACATATTCTATATTGAGTATTTCAAAAATATTTAACATATCCCAAAATGATTTCACCGAGATCTTAACTAAGCTGAGGTGTACATATGGTTAAATATTATCAAATGCAAACATGACACACAATCATTCTTGACTTTTATATGTCCAACTTAATGATTATTGTTGACTAAATTCTTTGAAATTCTATTGATTATCGAATTTCCAAGTCAACAACCATACTTTTCTTATAAGGTCCATTTTAGCTCCAAATTTTCTCTAATGTAAGGCTTTTGAAAAAGTTCTAAGAACCATCCCTAGAGAGTTACAATAAAAAAGGTTTTACTATGAATATACTTAAATGTCCTCATTATATAAAAAATTTACCACTGAATACTTTAGAAATAAAGTAGCCTTAGCATTCAAGACACATTTATTCTATATTTATATATATTCTTCACCCCCACAGGGTCTGGGATTAAAATAAAAACACATAGATAAACAATCATCATTTTTCTCGAGTTGTAGCATTATCATCCCTTGCCCAAAAGCTTATGGAGTTTGAACATGTAGTGTGTTAAGCCCTAATGTTAGCTCATTACCCCTTAATTGGGGCATATTATATTAGTAATGTTATTTTATTTATGTTGGCTTTAGGCCATTAGTTGTAATTATACCTCCTAGTCTCC
>JZKD02S1626707.1:50725-84497 GCA_000966675.3 Picea glauca
AATGAAGAGTAAGATAGAAACACAATTACCCTAGCTCCACAATGCTAGGACCCCCTTGATTCTCCCCATTAAAGAACCCCTAGGTCTTTGATTTACCTATTATAAGATTACCAATTTGCCTTGTTTTCTTGTCTTTAGGAGCTATCCATATGCCCTGACCGCTGCCAGTACTTATTTGTGATATCACTTGTAAAGGTGGTATAGCCTTTTCCCAAAAGAGTGTGGCATTTATTGCTAACCCATACAACCCAAGATACCATATAGGGCATCAACCCGTGGTCTTTTAATCCCTTTGTTTTCAAACCATAATCTAAGGCATAGTCTTCCAATGTGTTCCCTTGCTAAACACATATGGCACTAGTTAGATATATTGCTTTAGCCCAAATAGATTGAGCAAATGGACAATGTATTAGTAAGTGATTGATTGATTACTCATTTTTTTTGCATAGGACACAAAAAAAAGACTTACACCACTAGTTAGAGATCTTGCTTCAACCCAAACAAATTTAGAAAATGGATAATGTATTAGTAAGTGATTGATTGATTCCTCCTATTTTCTGCACAAGACACACAAACTAGGATTTTTCCAACTTCTATTTTGCAATACAACTTAGGTAGGAGCTTTATTTGACAAAGAAAACCATAGGAAAATTCCAGTTTTCAATGGAATTGTATTTTAGTCCTCTGTTTTCAAACCATAATCTAAGACAATCCTCCACCGTGTTCCCCTACGAGACACCTACCCCACTAGTTAGAGATCTTGCTTCAACCCAAACATATTGAGAAAATAGACAATGTATCAATAAGTGATTGATTGATTCCTCCTTTTCTCTACATAGGACACACAAATCATGGCCTTTCCAACTTCTCTTTTTCAATACATCCTAGATAGAAGCTTTATTTGACAAAGACAACCATTGGAAAATTCTAGTATTCAATGGATCTATAATTTTCCTTATGGATTTCCAACACCAAGAGGCACCCCCATGGACCTCCTATGAGAACATTGTCTTATAGATGAGCAATGTAGTTTCCATATTTCATGTTTTTAGCCTATACTAATGAGTCTTCTTCATATCCAATTTTGATATGAGCTTGCTACAAGTTCCTCAAAAACATCTCCCATCTGACCTTTGCTTCTCCTTGCTATAATTTCCTCAAACAAATCTCCCACCCTTGAGACCAAATGGAGGTTGCTAAATGATTTTTTGTTTGGGATAAACTGTATATTCCTTGTCACTATAGTGATTCCATAACGTTTTCTATGCTAGGGTCCTATAAGAATATCCACCTCCTACCCATGGATCAACATTGATTCTGACTCTCATCGCATTCACCACCTTCCATGATAGAAAATTTTCAATCAGGGGGAAGGATAAAACCAATGCTTTCCACATTATTGACACATTAGATATGGACTTGACTTGTTTCCTTCCCCACTCAAAATATAGTGGCTCAATGTACTTTTTAATAACCCCCTAAGTCCATAGACCATCATAAAAAAATAATTTGGACAAGCTCTTCAAACAATGAGAGAATTTCCAAATAATTGTATGTTTTTTAATTCCTAGCCACCAATGTCTTATGGTTTGGGTAGATTCCTCCATTTTACTAATATCCTTTGTCGACGAGAAGTGGAAGTGATTAGTTTCGCATTGAGCACAACTATGCACTATATTTGACCCGATGTGAAATTATTTCATACTTTGTATGAGGAATTTGGAGGGTGGGTGATTCCATAACCTTTGCTAGGATAGGGGCCTATAAGAATATCCACCTCCTACTCATGGATCAACATTGATTATGACTCTCATCACATTCACCACCTTCCATGCTAGCCAATTTTCGATCAGAGGGAAGGATAGAACCAATGCCTTCCACATTATTGAGACATTAGATATGGACTTGACTCGTTGCCTTGCCCACTAAAAATATAGTGGCTTAATGTAATTTTTAATAACCCCCTAAGTCCATAGACCATCATAAACAAATATTTTTCACAAGCTATTCAAACAATGATATAATTTCCAAAGAATTGCATGTTTTTTAGTTCCTAGCCACCAATGTCTTCTGGTTTGGGTAGAATCCTCCATTTCACTAATGGTATTCCTTACTCTTTTTTTCTTTCCTATCTAAAGAAATGAGAAGTATCACCTTCTAAATTTTTCCAATGAGATTATGGGGATAATGGCCATATAATGTTATTATATTAGAATTTATTTAGGGACAAAATTGACTAAGGTTAATCTTCCACCTCTAGAGAGCCATTGGTTACACCACATTAAGACTATGTTGCCAATTTTTTCATAGAGCCACTACCAATGTCTTTTCATGTAGTCATTATGTTTTAGAATAAAACCTAGTTACTTAAATCCAGTAGAGAAAGATAATGTCTTATAGGGAAAAATAATGGACAATGATCTCTCTTGATCTTCACTAATATTGTTATAGGTGATGGAGGAATTTTGGAAGTTGATCTCTATTCTAGATGCTTTGCTACATAGGTCTAATATTTCCTTGAACAATATAGCATCCCTATTATAGCTATCACTAAATAAGAGTACATCATCAACAAACAACATGTGTGATAAATACATCTATCTTCCCCTTTTTATGCCTCTAAGGTTACTTATTCTTTTTGCTAATTTGATTGCACTATTGATACTTCTAATACCAAGAGAAAAATAAATGGTGAAAGGGGGTACCCATGTCTCAATCCCCTTAGGGTAAAAGAACCAATATGTTGAACCATTAATTAGTACATTGAAAGACACATAAGAGAGACATCCTTGAATCCAATTTACTAGTGATAGATAAAAACCAATGTGAAGAAGCATCAATCTTAATTAAAGTCAATTCCTTGTCAAAGGCCTTAGAAAGATTGAGATCCATCACCATGGAAAACATATTTTTTTGTTTTGATGGTGTGTAGTTCTTCGTATGCCACACCCATAGCCTAATGTATTTGCCTCTGATTTAGAAAACAAAATTGATTTGTAGAAATATGCTTTGAGAATACAAAATTTATTTTGTTAGCAATAACCTTGGTAATGATTTTATATATACAATTACACAATTAGATAGCCTTGTATTCCTCAAATGATCACGGATAATCCTTATTGGGGATAAGTGCAATGAAAGTGGAGTTGAATGATTCCAGTAATTTTTTTGAGGTTTTGGGCTCTTCTGTAACCCTCATAAGATCACCTTCCAGTATATCATAAAATCATAAGAAGAATTCCACAGTCCATTCTTTAGTGCCTAGGTTATTGTCCCTCTGTAAAGAGGTTAGGATAGATTTTAGTTCCTCCTCCATAACCATGTATTAGTTTCATCATTGGCTACATTGGGAAAGTAAGATGTTAATTTTATTAACCTCTACTATGTTTTCTCCAATGGGATCTTTATACATATTTTAGAAGTGGGACACTCCCATCTCAACTAATTCAGTGAATTGTATGGGCTTACTTTCATCCTTCCTTGCCAAACCCTATATGGTATTTATAATTTCCCCGTGCTTGTCATAGTTATGAAAAAAATTGGTATTTTTATCTCTTTCCAACCAAATAGCCCATTCCAATAATTTCCTCATTGAGGATTCTAAAGGCTTGAGCATATTTTTTCCTCTTTTGAGAAGAAGCCATCTTTGTATTAGGTCATATATACCTTTTCAATCTATGTTTCCATAGATATGAGATTTTGATCAATGTTCTTGAACTTTTAATTATATCAAGAGAGGGAAATTGCTTTGACTCATTTTATATTATATGAAAATTGGAACATAGTTGAATCCTTGTTAACATCTCAATTTTTCTTACAAGTGACATTTTGGTGAGTATTAACTAAAGCATCACTAGTTGACAATAATGCAACATAACAACACTACCTCATGGCTACTTTACAAACCTTAATGAGAGAAACCAACCTTAGAAGTTGTATTTTTATTCACTCTTATGGCTATCCTTTGCTTTCACTTAAGACTTGCTCGGTTTATCCTTTGATACCAACATAAGTCCACCAAAGCACACGAGAGTGACCTATTCAATGCATTAATGACCAATAGGCCTAACTCAGGTTGCTCTAGGATGGTGTACAAGGTAAATTCAAGCTCTCATCTCATCAATGCTAGGTACTTTGGCCTCCCATGGGTCTCTATCAAGCATTGGAGATTCCATTTGAATGAGGAGCATTCCAATTGGAACTAGTTCTTCATTGGAGCTCAAAATTTGCCTATAAACGAAATTCATGGAGTAGCATTCAAGAAAAATAAGAATTGCAAGGTTATGTTGGAGGAATGAGCTTCGAGATCAATCATCTCACACTCTCATATCTACCATTCATTGCCCTGATGTTTGCTTGTGTTATTTACTCAAGGAGCCAATATTTCTTCATCCACCATAGTTAGAGAGAGATTTCAAGAAGTAAAAGGTCCCATCTCAAGGAAAGTGTTGGATATGACTTGTACCAATCATTTTTATGAAGGTATATTACACACTTTGTGCTTTTTTATTGGACTAATATATGAACATTGTTGTTTACATTTAATTTTTGTGTTTGAATAGCATTCTTGTGATTAAATTTGTAATCTAGATACATTTATTCTACTTTGTTTCTTACTTGCCATCATAATACTCTTGTGCTTGTCCCACAACTAATCATTATCTATTGTGTATCTTACAACCTAGCTAAATCAAGGGAGTGTTTCTCACTAATACAACAAAATTCCCAATATAGATTGGTGATTCAACTTTGGGTTTTGATGATTTTATCTTACTTCTTAAGTTATTTTTAGTTGATTTCTAACCTATGGTGACTTGTGGGCTCATTAATCAGCTTGTAAATTCACTCAACAACCACCATCAATAGCTAAATTTTGATAAGTTTCATTTTTCGTAATCTTGGCAACTTGAGCGGTTGTTTTTTTCTCTATTCCATGATAGTTTCATGGCCTGATTGTGTGTTAACCATGCCAATTTCCGTCATGGTCAGTAATCATTACCACACAAGACTTACATGATTGTCCCTGTAACAACCCACACAAGTTGGATTAAATCCAGTTTTGGGGCCTTGGATAATTGTTCATTGTAGTTTAGATAGCAAATTGTAATTTCTTAGAAATTATAAGTTTTTGTTTCAATTATTGTTTTGCACACTAATTAAATTACATAATGGTTAGGAGGTGGAATCATTTTTCGTAACAATTTCCACATGGATGGATTATTTACTTGTCATTACACATGGATGCATAGCTTATAACTTTATTTATTTTTCTATTGTTACAATTCACACAAACAAGGGGCCTAAAAGCTCTCCCAACCTATAGTATGTTATTTGCCTTATGCTCACAAGTGATTTTGGCAAATCAAAAAAATGTGATGGAGTGAAATACCTTCCTTAGCACATTTTCATATGTGGTGTGGTTTATTATTTTCAAAATTTCACAACATGTAGAAACAAATTAGATAGAGTAAGAACTCCAAAAGTTCACATATTTTGTCTACATCAAATTTGTTTAAAAAGCTTTTGCAATCTACTTTCAAGCACTCTAATTTCAAACATTAAGGACCTACATGAAGCACAAACATGAAGGACCTACATAGTCTTATTTATTTTGAGTATGATATTCATCCTGTGCCGATAAAATAACCTTGGTGAATTAGAAAGGATGAAAAGTCTGAAATACCTTCTTTATCACACCATTAAGTAAATCCACTAGTTCATGACACCAATGGAGCACAAACATGAAGGACCTACATAGTCTTATTTATTTTGAGTATGATATTCATCCTGTGCCGATAAAATAACCTTGGTGAATTAGAAAGGATGAAAAGTCTGAAATACCTTCTTTATCACACCATTAAGTAAATCCACTAGTTCATGACACCAATGTAATCCCTAAATTTAACCAACGTAAGTTCCTAACATATTTAATTCCTCCATTTAATGTCATGAGATAATTGATATTCTAAGTTAATATTGTGTGGATATGGATCCAGATAACTCCCCGTAGTCATTTCTCATTTGAAACATAGTTGTTTTCCTAGGGAGCTTAAAATCCTTTACTTAAAAAGTGTTTAAAATCCAAGACAAGAAGATATCATGTAGGGTCATATGTTGAGGTCAAGTTTGTTCTACTAGTCTCCTTGAGCCACTCTGAACTTGTTTGATTGTGACCCTTGACTGCGGGAGGCTAAGAGTCCCTTGTCCATACTTGAGAAAGGTAACTTAATAACCAAAATTTAGGATGTTTTCCTAGGTGGCATTGGTGGGTTGCATTTGCGCTTGAGACAAATAACATTGGCCATTGGGAAATGTCACCAATTCCATCCAAAATGCCTTAATGCCCTTCACTATAACTAACTCTTTCATACCTTCACTTTATTTCTTTAGTGAACTCAAACCCCATTCGTTGAGGACTTTTGGAAGGTCCAATTACATTTGAATGGAAGGTCATTAGAGTCAAAGGACACATGATTTTATTTTTCAAAACCATCATGTGAAAAACCCCTAAGTCAAAAGTACATATCATTATTTAGTGAAATACTTCAAACATTGTTGCACCATATGCGAAAATATTCATTTTTATACATATTTGCTTTGACTAGATTTTCATTTCTTGTATTAGCACTATTTCATTGGCCCCATTAGAGAAATGTTGAGGTTTAAAATGGGACTCCTAAGGAAAATAATAAAACAATAGTTAAAATAATAAAACAAGAGTTGTGAATTTTCAAAGGGAAAGAAAGAAAACTACCTTTTTATCATATTTTTGACTTATGCTTGTAGGTTTACTCAAATTTCAAAAGTAGGCACTTGTTGGATGTAGAATTTTTTTGCATCCAACAAATACCTACAATGCATGCTTTTGTTAGACCCATAATGAGATAAACTAGAAATACATTAAAAAAAACATGTTTCTTGACCCATAATGAGAAAAACTAGAAATACATGAAAAAACACGTTTATTTTCTTGACCCACAAAGAGATAAACTGAAAATACATGAACAAAACACGTTTCTTTTCAAAAAACATGTTTTTTTTCATGTGTTTCCAGTTTATCTCACTATGGGTCCAAAAAAATCATGAAATGTGGGTACTCTTTGGATGCAGGATAATTCCACATCCAATGAGTGCTTACACTTGAAATTTGAGTAAACCTACAAGGAGATAAGTCGAAAATATGATAAAAATTAGTTTTTTTTTTCTTTCCCTCCAAAACTATTTACCCTTATGGTTGACATCGTCACCTTGAATCATATTGGTTCTTTTAAATTTGATTTTGATGTCACATTTTTTTATTTTGATGCCTACTTTTGACTTCAAAATTTATTTGATGCTCTACTTGCCAATCACAAGAAATTGACACAACCTGGAATCACAGAGAACCCCAAGTAATCTAGGGTTAGAGGACTTCCTCTAGTATTCAAAGACATCCCTAGTATTTTTGTTTCTCTATATAGAACATCAATAACTCCATTGTACTCACCCTTGGGTGCAAAATTGTTAGGATTTGTTGTGCTAGGATCACCCTTGATAGTCTCATTGCCTCCAAGATCTCCTTTTGTGAATTCAACCCCATCAAGCTCGGGTGCTCAACAATCATCCACAATGTTAGGACAAGGTGTACCCCTACCACCAATACTTCTATCACCACTTTGTACTCCTAAATTACCATATATAGCTTGTCAAAATCTCATTGATTTGATTAAGATAACTAATGACTTGATCCTGCATGACCTTGCTAATTCACCACCCATGAAAACCAAGCTTTCCTCCAATATTCCAAAATTCAGGGGATGATTAGGAAAAGATCCAACTAACCATGTCATGACCTTTCATCTATAGTGTTCATTTATCAACATCACCAATGATGCTATATAGCTTAGGTTATTTCAGAGAACCCTCACTAGGCCATTGACAAAATGGTATATCAATGAGGTACTAGGTTCACATGCCATTTTTGCATTATTATCCAATTATTTTTTAACCTTATTCCAGTTATTAGTGCGTCAAGATATGGGATGGAAAATACTCATAGTTTTTTTCCAAACCACATCTACCCTTATCAGAGACCATATCCATGAGTGGCGTTGGCAAAGGTTAAAGACAAACTCCTCTTGGATTGGTTTTTAAAACACTTATTTCCTTTGATTACCAGACAGATTGCCACTATTGTACCTTACACAAAGGACAAGGATATTCTCAAGGCACACAATTTTGATCTCATCTAGGCATAATTAGGGTATATATGTACAGTGATTTCAAATTATCTCGATTCTCACCCTTTGGAACATGGTAATCCTAGTGCATCTCATATGGTGGATGGGGTGATTGGATCTATGGGTCATGTTACAAACCCATATGAGCACACAACCACTTATGGAACCAATGACTATGGTAACCACTACGATAGAGCTAACACCTCCTAAAGTGGCACTACTACTTCTTAAGAACAACCTACACATGGGAACTTCAACATGAATTAAATTGGTCCAAACAAACCACGCAATGGACTACATCCATCGCACTCAGGTCATAGCATGCCCTTCTCAGAATCACATGCATCACAACATGTTCATGGTTCTTCGTGCAATCCTCAAAATTTTAGAAAAAGTACATCCACATTGTATAATAATTAGAACTCGTATGGTGCCCCCCTGCAAGCCAACCCTTATTTCCCATTTTCTGGTCCCTCGAAAAGGATTGTGAAACTGCAAAACTCTTCATGATAGGTCAGTGTCAACATTGTCCAATCTTCACCCACTCAGAAAACTCAAGCATTTGAGAAACTGAACATGATAAATCCTTCAAATCCATAGAATAATGAAAAAAAGAAAGGAAAAAAACTCACTAGAAGGACAAAGGGGCAATGCCAACCTAGGAAACCAAAATTAGAACATTGGAAACAATAATCAACCAAAACAATGGGAGAACAATGGTTTAAGGAACAAATTACCTTCTGCATTACATGGATAATTTGGTCATACTCATAACTACCCAAAAAAAATTGAATACCAATGAATGAAGGTTGAAATGATGGGTAGCTAAGAAGGTAATCGCCCACATGGATCAAGCACCCCCCCAATAATTATTTCCTAACCAAACACAACTAGCAGTGCCCTGTAACCTCTTATCCTAGCAAGGAGGTGTAGCTAATCAATATTAATCAAAAAACTCTTCCCAAACGTCATGATCACACCCACCCTAAAATTTCTCAATTGGGAGATTCTTCCTATGAAAGCATATTTATGAATTAAGTAGAAGTTAACCTTCAAACTCACAACCAACAATACAACATGCCACCTTGTTTGACTCCACTGCACTTGGATGGACAAATGAATACCCCATTACTTGACATTTCTCTATAAATGTTGCAAGGGTTTATTTATAAATGTATTATCAATGAAAGCAATGGTGTCATTGAAGGTCCCTCACAAGTTTTCTTTGAGACTCTACCACAACGTATTAAGATTCCTTTGATCAAAATTGCTATTGATATTCATGTTAATGAAATATGTTGTTATTTTTAATGGTGTTTAGTATCAAACCCTATTAGGTTACTTTATAGGTAGAGTTCCTCAACTTTGTCATTAGGTCCTAAGTTAAGGAAGCTTGGGAGCCTTATGGTTATATTTTTGTTGTTACTAGAAATTTGATAAAGGTTTTGAGGAAGAATTCCATTCCTCTAATATGGTCATGTGTTGCCCTTAGATGTGTCATAATATTCAAGTGGTTTTATTTGAGTGTTATCAAAATTTATCAGTTAATAAATTTTCTTATCTTTATTATCACGTCTAGGTATAATTCTTAGGCCTCCCCATGCAATACTGGGATTTCCTCAAGTGCAATTTGGCTCTTCCTAGCTAGTTCATGGTCCATGAGCTCCACCAATTTGATGAAAACCCCCCCTGGGGCTCACGCGAACTCTCGGTCTAGGATCGATTTACACAAGAGCCGAAGTGGCTCTCAGGTCCCCACTAAACCCTTAGAATTATTTACCACAAGCCTTTTCTCCTTTACCTGCGCAAAATTTTGGGTCCGCGAGGGTATTTTCACTCCAGCGGAGTCTTCACGTGACCTCGGGCCAAAACCCGGGGCTTAATATTTTGAAAGTGACAACTTTGGTGCTTTGGAGCTTTAGGCTTCATGAGTTTTTCCCTCAACACGCTCCAAATCTCTCAAACGTTGAATTGGCGAACTCCCGAACTGGTAGTATCTGGATCTTCGTGACTTCGGCGCTCTGGAACTTTGCGCTTCGGGAGTTTTAACCACAACACCTTCCAAATCATTCGAACGTCAAACTGGAGAACTCCTGAAGGGTTCAAGGATCAACGGTACACACTTCTCCAATAGACAACGGTTGTGATCCACTCTAGAACTCTGGGATTTGAGACTTTTATCTCTCAATCACCACTAGACTCCTGAATTGGCGAAGGGAGAAGATCTACGGTCCACGTTCCCCCCGTCAACGGATGACCAATATTGATTCTAGGCTTCAGGACTTTGGGGAATTCTTCACTATGTGCAACAACAACAAACTTCTCCCGGAGTGTTGAATTTCCAAACCACTTGGAGATCCGATGACTCACGCTTCGCCTAGTGATATACGGTGTAGATTCACTCTAGGGCTTCGGGGATTTTGCCTCTTTTACAACAAATAATTAAAAAATGTCAGAGAAGTGAAGTCTAAAGGACTTGAGGGTTTAACATCCGTGCTTCTTACCTTGATCTGACGACTGTGCGGAGTTCTAACTTCTCCTGAACAGATCTCGTCCGTTCACTTTGAAACAAAGAGATTTCTTTTCCTTAAGCTTTTTTGCTTAAAGGGATTAGACTATGGCGCACACCTTACACTTCCCTCCCGAGCTTCTCTCTGGAAAGACTCTAACCTTGGCGCACGCTTTGTGCTTCCCTCCTTGGCTTGGGACTTAAAGAAGTCTCCCACACACTCCTTGTGTTATCTCTCCTTTGAGCTTTTTTTCACACTTAACAAAGTGTTGACTCTATGCACTCTTTGCATTGGTCTCCTCTTTGATATTTTATACTCCTATGAGTATAGGTTCACTCCTTTCACTCACTCTGTGTAATCTTATGCAATCTCTCCTAATCTTTTGAACTTGTAATGGTTCGTCTTCCACACTCTTAGCATGGGCATTGTGCACTCCTTGCACCGAGATTTCAGAAGAGAAATAATTGAAACTTAAATAAACATTAAGGATTCATTCAACAAGCCATTTAGATGCATACACACACATAAAACACAGAGATAAATAACATAGCATTTACCCTGTTACCCAAAGACAAGCAAGCTTATAAATCTGGAAGCAAAATCTTTTCTTATATATTCCTTCAACAAATATTTACAAGGGTTTCAACAACTCTCAACAGCTCAATCTAGATATGAGTTGGCGCTCAAAATGTGTACAACCTACAAACATTAAAGAAAAATACAATCCCCTAGAGCACATACAATGGCTCAAGATTCAAGATCTTATGAGATATTTAATTACATTGCTTTCAAAAATTAAAGTGGCGCGCCTTCCTTGGAATCCAAACCAGTTTAGTGCATTGTGTTGGATGTTGAGTCGTCGTCCACCTTGCCTCATTAATTGACAACGGTGATGCTCCCGCATCATACTCCTTTGGAGAAAAAAATTCATGGACTCCTGTCCATGAACTCCTCCACTATCTTTCCATGCTTCTAGATGTCGATTTTAGTTATCCAACTGGCATCTTCCACTGGATGATTATCCCATTTAACCAGATATTCATAGTAAACTTTCCTCCTAGTTTTCTTAGTAATTCTCTGATCCAAAATCTTCTCTATCTGCGGCTTCTCTGCTATGGGCATCTATCGCTTCTATTGAATCTTCTCTTGATCATTTTTCCCTTCTGTCTCATCCATCTTATAAGGGTATAAGTCTGCTACATTGAATATTGGTGAAATTCCAATGTCTTCTAGTAGTTCAATCTCATAAGAATTTGTAGCAAATTTTCTGAGGATTTTACAAGGGCCTATCTTCTTCATCTTAAGCTTATTATATTTTCCTCTTGGAAATATTTCCTTCCTTAGGTGTGCCAAGAATTGATATCCAATTTCAAAATTCACTTATTTTCTTTTCTAGTCTACTCCGATCTTGTATCTTTGGTTGTTATCTTGTAGTTGTCTTTTGATTTGATCATGCAACTTCTGCATCTCTGCAGCAAAATCCTCTGCTCCTGCACTTCAAAATCCAGTCTGTCCCAAATCTCTCAATTCTGAAATTCCTCTTGGATGCATTCCATATACTATCTAGAATGGACTCTTACCCATACTTATGTTTGGTGAGTCTTTATATGCAAACTCTGCTTGAGGAAAAACTTGATCCCACTGATTGTTATGTTCAATTACCAAACTCCTTAGAATATTCCCTAAGATTCTATTCACTACCTTAGTCTATCCATCTGTCTGAGGATGATATGTTGAACTAAAAGATGAATTTGTTCCCAACCTTTTCCACAATGTCCTCCAAAAATGTCCCATGAATTTGGTATCTTTGTCTGATACTATACTCCTGGGTAACCCATGCAATCTCACAATATCCTTGAAAAACAGATTCACTATGTGGGTAGCATCACTGGTTTTGTGACATGGTATAAACTGTGCCATTTTTGAAAAAATTTCAACCACCACAAAGATTGAATCATTTCCCATCTGGGTTCTTGGCAATCCCAGAACAAAATCCATACTTACAACATCCCACGACCTGTCTAGAATAGGAAATGGTTGATACAATCTTGTGTTCTGTTGCTTTCCTTTAGAATATTGGAAAATTCTTCATCTTTCCACGAACTTATTCACATTAGACCTCATGCCTGGCCAATAGTATGAAGAAATCAACTGCGCATATGTTTTATCATGGCCAAAGTGTCCAACCAATCCTCCACTATGTTTCTCCTTCAACAAATTGTCCCTCATTGAGCATCTTACAATACACAATCAGATTCCTTTGAATAATATCCCTTATTGGATCATATATTTCATCCATTGATTTCTATCCCTAAAAAAATGAGTTTCACATGCTTCGTAAGCTTCCTCAAAGTCTGGGTCTTCCTAGTACATCTCCTTGAGGTGTTCAAATCCAAAAGTCTCCACTTGGAATTCCTGCAAGATTAAACATCTCCTGCTCAAAGCATATGCAACTTTGTTAGCACTCCCATTAATATGCTTAATGACAAAAGTAAAATCATGCATGAATTCTACCCATTTGGCATGTCTCTGGTTCAATTTATCTTGTCTCGTTATGAACTGCAAACCATGATTCTTAGTATACAAAATAAACTCCTTTGGCATAATATAATGTCTCCATTTTTTCAAATCTTGAATTATAGCATAAAATTCTTTGTCATATGTCGAATACTTCTTCTTAGCATCATTCAGTTTCTCATTGAAATAAGCCACAGACTTATCATATTGACTTAAAACTACTCCAATGGCCACTCCACTTGCATCACAATTGACCTGGAAATTCTTCTTAAAGTATGGCAGAACTAAAATAGGTTGTTCTATTATCTTTTCTTTCAACACTCTAAATCCTTTCTCGGCTTCTTTTGTCCAGTCAAAATAAAAACCCTCCTTCTTTATAGTATCTAGTATGGGTGCCCAAATATTGTTGAAATTCCTAATGAACTTTCAGTTGATTTTTCAATAAGCTAGGTTAAGCATGTAGTTCATTCCATTTTTGCATTTATCTTAACCATAAACAATAATTTTACAGCAACCAAGATCACAAGAAGAAACACCATGCACAAGAACACAAGAAGTATCCTTGGAAACCCTTCTCAACAAGGGAAGAAAACCCATCCAAATCCTTTGATATATTCTTCAAGAGAAATACCTTCACCACCAATAAGACTTAGCACACAAGAGGGTGCTCAAACCCTATAAGACTAGCGCCCAATAGAGGTGTGCACTTTTCCCAAGAGGATGTACTTGCTAAAATTTCCAAACTTGTGTGTAGGATGTGTTTCCTCAATTGGGAATTTACCTTTACTTATACTAGAATTGTCCTATCAACAGAAGTGTCTATTGGCACAACATGGCTGACCTCTCTACGTCACATTATAATTAATATTAACTAGATTAATTTTCTTTTACATTTATTACTAATCACATTAAGGTGGGGCCGACCTATACCCTTTACATTACAATTAGGGTTATAGGCAAGTCTGACTCTTGAAAAATATAGCAAGGGATCTGATACACCCACTAGTGCTCATCCACTAGGGGCACATCCATAGGGATGTCCATATCTCTGGATCACTGCATTACATAGAAGAACCAGGTCTTCACACGTTCACTTCTTCTCGTCCACAAGCACATCCACTCAACAGATCTTCTTTCCCACTGCATCACACATGAGAGTCATATGGAGTTTCTCATCAACTCTGCTACTCAGAGGAGGCTAATACATCATCTTCATTATTGTTCTCATGAATATGCACCCAGCACTTTGGGATTTCACACATTCACATTGTGCTCATCCATAGGCACATCCAACGAAACAGATCGCCTTTCCCATAGGATAATCATCTAGAGTTCTTCTTAACTCTCTGAATGGAGGAGGTCATCTATATGTTCCAGCTATGTCTCGGATAGGAACCACGTACCCTTCTTACGGGATTTATCTCATGTTTGTAAGCTGGATAAAGTCTCACATAGTTGCAATGATCCACATCTCACAAGTTTGTAATATGGATAATGTCTCACATAGATGCAATCATAAACATTCCCTCTCAGCTAGGGAGGCATTCTTCATCATGCCAAGTCTCACACGGATGTACTTTGAATTTTGTCTTGGCTGGAGTCATCAACACTCCCTCTCAACTAGGGAGGCATTCTTCACCAAGTTAGTTTGGTGAAGATGTCTGCAATTTGCTCATGTGTAGGAAGGTATTGCATGTGTACGATTTTCCTCTGCATCATATCTTTGATATAAGGATATTTCATCTAATTGTGTTTCTATCCATCAAGAAACATTGGGTTCTCAAGGATATTTACACACGGCTCTTGGTTATCATCATAGGATCCATCTCATGGTCAAGTAAATCTGTCAGAAGCTTGTGAAGCCACATTTCTTTGCACACTCGATGCTATATACTTTGTCTCTGTGGTACTCAAGGCCACAGAGTTTTGTTTCCTGCTGCATCAGGAAACCATGGAAAACTTCACGGTAGAACATCAATAAGATGTTCTCTTCCGGTCCACTGTATTTTCTGCTCAATCTGAATCGACATATCCTGCAAACTCAAGTTCACACTAGAGGCATATCTCAGGCCATATCCAATTGTGAATCGTATATATATTAATATGTGTTTTATTGTTGTCTAATGAGTCTGTCTCGGTTGACTCATGAAATGACTAAGCGCATTCACTGCATGGTATGAATCAAATCTAGTGTTAAATAGATACATTAGTGATCCAATCAGTTGTGGATCAATCTCATTTGAATCATCATCAATCTTTTTCTTTAAATCCATCACGTTGGATTTTGCATTCTGTCATACTTGAACTTTTTTTTTTTTAATATTTTCACTGTATATTTTCCTTGACTCGGGAAAATATCATCGGTCCTTTGTCATACTTCTTGTCCTAAGAAGTAGTGCATCATACTCATATTCTTCATCTTGAATTCAGAAGTCAAGAATTACTTGTATCCAACAACAAGGCTTTCTAAATAAGTCATCAAAATCAGGCTCTCATCACCAACACTGTAATAATATAGGTTTGGATCAACAACACTCTTGATGAAATCCAAACTCATCAAGAATCTATCTATTTGATATAGTTTCCAACTCATGGATGGTAGTACAAATGGAAGTGTATTGGTTTTACTGGATCAAGTGTATCATCATAGACAACTCCCTCTGTTTGTGAGAAACCTATGGCTATATATCTCGTTTTGTATTTCTCAACACTTCCATTAGCTGCATGCTTGATCTTATAGATCCACTTGGAAGTTACCACATACTTCCCTTCTGGTCCTTGAATAATATCTTATACATCATTCTTTAAGATATATCGATATTCTTCTGTTATGGCATCTTGCCATACATGTTCTCTTGTTGCTTCTCTTAAGACAAGGAAGCTCAACATCAATGAAGTGGCTCATGACTGAAGGATAGCTCGAAAATCCCTTTTTCTTTCTTGGGATGTGCCTTGAGAGGCTTGTATGTTTCTATGCCTCTTGCAGAGTGAGTCTAGGTGGGCCTTTTATGCCCTACTGCAATATCTCTGAACATATCAACTGGAGCAATTGGATCAACTGAATAATATATGTCTCCCTTTGAACTGCTAAAGGGGGAGAAGGTATTGTCTTAATGTCAATCTCCATCTGAGATTATTTGGATCTTTGAAAGACTATCTCTTCTTCAAGGACAATGTATCTGCTTGTCTCAATCTGTCTCTGACCAAGGATTTCGATCTGGAATGTCTTTGAAGATTCACTGTATCCTTTATTTCTAAAGGATCTATCTTGGACTTCTTCTCTTTGGGTACATGAAAATACACTGAGCACCCAAATAACCTGAAGTGTTCAATCTCAGGCTTCATTTCCGTGAAGACTTCTTTGGGAGTTATGTTTTTCAAAGTCTAGTGACGACTCTTGTTCTAAACATATACTGTGCCATGCATTCTTATTCCCATAGAATCATATAAATATTATGATCATGTATTATTGCATTGGTTGCGCCAATGATGGTTCTATTCTTCCTCTTTCTCAAATAGTTTCGACTCCCTCTAAGTCAAGTGGCTCCCTCTGAAGGATAAACATATTCCTTTGATCTTAACCTATATGGAACAAGAAAACAAGAGAAACCAAAAATAAAGGAGAATAATGAGTGCATCTCTAGAATAAAAACAATTTAAGGATTATTGTCACAACTACAACACTTACTTGTAATGTAGCAAACTTTAGAAATATAGGTTAGAGGAATGACAATTACAACAATCAGACCTGGAGTCTTCACTTCTAATATGTTGTTCCTCTGAATGCACTAATATCCTTCTGGATCCATGACTTCAGCAAAATGTCACTTCATCCTACAATTACCCTCATGACAATGATACAAATAATATATATACATGTGCATACTTGAGGGTGCTTGATATGATTTTTCCAATGGTACATGGTTGGTCTCTATCCTCTGACATCTTCATGAAGGAGGTAGTCACAGTTTCACCTTTTTGTATCACCCATAATAAGTCTTCCTTTGAAGTCTTGTCTTCCAGAAACTTGAAGTTTCTTGATCCATCAAGCTTAACTTCCATCATAGTTTTGTTCATCATAATTTTAAATTCTTCACAACCCTTTGTCAACTGGGCTAGAAAACCTAACAACTATGCTAGGATAGCACTTTTAGGTTTTGTTGGGCTTATGACTGCCAACAATAAGCCTTGAGAAATACGATAGCCCTGGTAAGTTGAGGAGATTCTTCAAGAAGTTGTAGAAATACAATTCTGAACTTTTCTGCAGAAATTGGCGAAACCCTAGGGCCAAAAAATCAAAATGCTCGGAAATGCAATCTGAGACTTGTTGGAGGTGCATTGAAGGATTTCGTACACACCTATGCCCTTTTTAGCCCCATCATCCAAGTTTTAAGTGTTGAAAACCCTCAGAAGAGTAGGCCATACGAAATTTCTGGAAACCCTAGGAGGGTCGTACGGTTTCTGCAGAAGTGAGAGAGAATGGCTAGAAAGTTTTTGTGAAATGGGATCTTCAATACCTATGCTATGATACCATGTTGATTTTTCAATAATCTAGTTTAATCATTTAGTTCATTCCATTTTTGAATTTGTCTTAACCATAAACAATAATGTTGCAGCAACCAAGATCACAAGAAGAAACACCATGCACAAGAACACAAGAAGTATCCTGGGAAACCCTTCTCAACAAGGGAAGAAAACCCAACCAAATCCTTTGCTATATTATTCAATATAAATACCTTCACCACCAATAAGACTTAGCACACAAGAGGGTGCTCAAACCCTAGAAGACTAGCGCCCAAGAGAGGTGTGCACTTTTCCCAAGAGGATGTACTTGCTGAAACTTCCAAAATTGTGTGTAGGATGTGTTTCCTCAATGGGGAATTTACCTTTACTTATACTAGACTTGTCCTATCAACATAAGTTTCTATTGGCACAACAGGGCCGAACTCTCTAACCAGATTAATTATATTTTACATTTATTACTAATCACATTAAGGTGGGGCCGACCTGTACCCTTTACATTACAATTAGGGTTACAGGAAGGTCTTACTCTTGAACAATATAGCAATGTATCTGATACACCCACTAGTGCTCATACACTAGGGGAACATCCATAGGGATGTCCATATCTCTGGCTCACTACATTACACAGAAGAACCAGTTCTTCACGCGTTCACATGTGCTCATCCACAGGCACGTCCACTCAACAAATCTTCTTTCCCACTGCATCACATAGGAGAGTCATCTAGAATTTCTCATCAACTCTACTGCTCAGAGGAGGAAAATACATCATATTTATTACTATTCTCATGACGATGCACCCATCACTTTGGGATTTCACACATTCACCTTGTGCTCAACCACAGGCGCTTCCAACTCAGTAGATCACCTTTCCCACAGGATAATCATCTGGAGTTCTTCTAAACTCTTTGAATGGAGGAGGTCATCTCTACATTCTAGCTCTGTCTCAGATATGAACAATGTACCCTTCTTAGGGGATTTCTATCAGGTTTGTAAGATGGATAAAGTCTCACATAGCTGTAATGATCCACATATCACAGGTTTGTAAGTTGGAGAATGTCTCACATAGCTGTAATCATCAACATTTTCTATAAAAGCTCGCTAATCCATGAAAACTTCTTACTTCAAACACAATTCTTGGAGAATGCCACTCTCTTATAGCCCTCACCTTTTCTGGATCCATATTCAATTCATTTGAAGAGATCACAAAACCCAAATACATAAGTTTTGTCTTCATAAAAGAACATTTCTTCAAATTCACCAACATATTTTCTCGCTGCAACCTTCTCAACACCATCTTCAAGTGTCTTAAATGATCCTCTTCGGTCTTATTGAAAATCAGAATATCATATAAATAAACAATCACAAACCTCCCAATAAAATATTTGAGCACTTCATTCATTAGCTTCATGAACATACTTGGTGCATTCGTTAAGCCAAACGGCATAACAAGCCACTCATACAATCCTTCATTTGTTTTGAATGTTGTTTTCCATTCATCTCCCTCTCTCAATCTTATCTGATGATAAACACTCTTCATGTCTATCTTGGAAAAATAACTAGCTCCACTCAAAGAATTCATCAAATCATCCAATTTGGGTAAATGAAATCTATACCCGATGGTTATCTTGTTGATGGCTCTAGAATCTGTGCACATTATCCAACCTCCATCCTTCATTGGACTTAACATATTTGGTACTACACACGGGCTTAAGATTTCTCTGATCAAACCTTTATCCAACAACTCTTGGACCTGCTCCTTGACCTCTTCATTCTCCCGAGGGTTCAATCTGTATGTTTCTTTGTTCAGAAAACTTTCTTCCATAATAAGGTCAATATGGTGACTGATACTCCTAATGGGCGGTAAAGTATGAGGTAACTCATCCACCACAATGTCAACAAATTCATCAAATAACACTTGAACTTTCACAGGAAAATAATTCATAGACATGCTTGTAAGGATGACTCTCGACTTACCTGTACCAACAAACTGCATTTCTTGGTCTTTCTTGACTTCTCTCAAGAGATCATTCCCACCCATGAGAAGTATACTAGGACTAGCCTCCTCTTTGACTCCTTTATCTTCTATTGGAAACAACATATGCTTACACCCATTTTTCTCAAGGGTATAAGTATTCTTCCTCCCATCATGTATGAAATTCTTGTCATATTGCCATAGTCTCCCTAACAGAACATGACAAACATCCATAGGTATGACATCACATAGAACTTCATCCCTATAACTACCTATTTTAAACTCGGCCTTACATTGTCGACTTACCATGACTTGATGTCCTTTCTGCAACCACAACACCCTGCACATATTCATATGTGTTGTCGTCTCCAACTTTATCTTTTCCACCATCTCCGTGGATACCAAGTTGTCAATCCTTCCACTGTCTATGATCACCTTTCATACTCTGTCTCTGGTTTTGCAAGCAGTTATGAACAGACTATTTCTCTAAACTGGTTCTCGTACCTATTTCTCTTGATTTATGAGAGTTTTCCTCATCATGAGTGATCTTCCTTCTTCAGTTGCTTCTTCCTTCATCTCTGTCTCCACATTTTTCTATCACGCCTCATAAATCTGAGCTTCTCTAACTCCTATGTTATTCTTTTCAGGACATTCCCGAGACATGTGCCTTGTTTTCCCAAAAGCATAACACTTCGCTTTTCCTCCTCTGCCTCTTCCTCTACCTCTGGGAAAAAGATTTCTTCCTCTAGAGTATCCTTCTCTAGAACTTCCTCCTCTCTCTATCTGACAGTTAAATCCTCCAGCTTCTCCCCTAAACTTCTGGAAATTTTCTTTGGTGATTCATCTTCCTCTATTAGGACTATTTCCCTTGTTCCTTTGACTTTGCTTCCTTGTCAAATTTTCTTCTACCTTCAAGGATACCTGATAAACATATTCTATTGTCTTCATTGTCATCATACTAATATCATCCTGGATTTCATACCTCAATCCATTAATATACCTAGCAACTTTCTCTTCATCAATCTCCCTATGTCTTGCCCTTATATACATCTTATAAAATGATTCAGTATACTCCTTCACCGACAAACCTTACTGTCTCAGATTCTACAACTTTCTGAACATATTCAGTTGATAATCCTTGACTATGAATTTATCCTTCAGGTTAGCTACCATTCTATCCCAACTCTTAATCTTGGACTTACCTTTCCTCCCTTATGTCAGCTTGCAACTCGTCCCACCATAAAGTTGTGTGTCCCTTCAATCTGGTCACTGCATGATTCACTTTATTCTCATCATCAATCTCCTCATAGTCAAAGTACTTGTCTAAAGCACTTATCCAGTCAAGAAGTTATTCCACATTAAAATTACCTTCATAAATCGAGACTTCCATATTTGTTATGGCTCTCAGCTTGACAACAACTCTCAACAATCGCTCCTTTGCTACTTGTTCTCCTACAACTTCTTCTTATGCTTCTATATCTTCACTTTCAGCTTCACTGACATCACTAGTCTCTGGTGCTCACATTTGTGTTGTTTCCATGGCGTCCAACCTTGCACGAAGTTGTCTCATTTCCTCCTCCATGGCTGCATTGACCACAGGTCTCTCCCTGTGTCTCCTTGGTGACATGATTCCAATTACTTCTTCTCATAGGGCTTATTCCTGCTCTGATACCACTTGATGCAAAACTCCTTGGGGCTCGTGCGACCTCCCAGTCTAGGATTGATTTACACAGGAGTCGAAGTGGCTCTCAAGTCCCAACTGAACCCTTAGCATTATTTACCATAGGTCTTCTCTCCTTTACCTACGTGAAAAATTGGGTTCATAGGGGTATTTTTACTCATGTAGAGTCTTCACATGACCTCGGGCCAAAACCTGGGGCTTAATATTTTGAAAGCTGCAAATTTGGCACTCTGTAGATTCGGGCTTCATGAGTTTTTCCCTCAACACACTCCAAATCTCTCGAACGCCAAATTGGAGAAATCTCGAACTGGCAGTATCCGAAGCTTCATGACTCTAGTGCTCTGGAACTTCGGGCTTTGGGAGTATTAACCACAACACCTTCCAAATCCTATGAACATTGAACTGGAGAACTCCCGAAGGGTTCAAGGATCAACAGTCCACACTTCTCCAACAATCAATGGTTTTGATCCACTTTGGAACTCTGGGCTTCGGGACTTTTAGTCCCAATCACCACTAGACTCCTGAATTATCGAACATCTTATTGGCGAAGGGAAGAGATCTACGGTCCATGTTCCCCCATAAATGGACGACCAAGATTGACTTCAGGCTTTGGGACTTTGGGGAATTCTTCACTATTCACAACACCAACCAACTTCTCCCAGAGTGCCAAATCGTCGAACCACTTGGGGATCTGACGACTCTCGCTTCTCCCAGTGATCTCCAGTGTAGATTCACTCTAAGGCTTTGGGCCTTCAAGGATTTTATCTCTTTTACAACAAACACTTAAAAATTGTCGTAGCAGCGAAGTATGAAGAACTTGAGGGTTTAACGACTGCGCTTCTTACCTTGATCCGATGAATTTTCAGGGTTCTAACTTCTCCCAAATAGATCTCGTTCATTCACCTTGAAACACAAATATTTATTTTCCTTAATCTTTTTCGCTTAAAGGACTTAGAATTTGGCACACACCTTGTGCTTCCCTCCTGATCTTCTCTCTGGAAAGACTTGAACCTTGGCACACGCTTTGCACTTGCCTCCTTATCTTAGGACTTAAAGAAGTCTCATGTGCACTCCTTGCGCTATCTCTCCTCTGAGATTTTTTTCACACTTAACAAAGTGTTGACTATGTGCACTTTCTGCATTGGTCTCCTCTCTGAGATTTTACACTCCTACAATCATAGGCGCACTCCTTGTGCTCACTCTACATAATCCTACACAATATATCATAAGCTTCTGAACTTGTAATGGTTCGGCCTCTGCACTCCTTGAGTGGGCACTGTGCACTCCTTGCACCGAGATTTCAGAAGAGAAACAATTGGAACTTAAATAAACATTAAGGATTCATTCAACAAGGAATTTATATGCATACACACACATAAAACACAGATACAAATAACATATCATTTACCTAGTTACCCAATGACAAGAAAGCTCAGAAATATGGAAGCAAAATCTCTTCTTCTATATTCCTTCAGAAAATATTTAAAAGGGTTTCAACAACTCTCAATAGCTTTCATATTTTTCTTTCAACAACTACTAACAACAACAACCTCTCTTGGGCATATATTACATTGATTTATACATGAGGGGGCTTCTCGAGCCTTCCCTCCAGACTATCTCAGTGCTTTCATATCACAATCAAAGTATCCTACTACTAGGCTTATTACAATAAATGAGATATTACAATCTAGATATGAGTCGACGCTCAAAATGTGTACAACCTACAAACATTAAAGGAAAATACAATCCCCTGGAGCACATACAATGGCCCAAGCTTCAATATATTATGATATATTTAATTACAATGCTTTCAAAAATTAAAGTGGCATGCCCTCCTTGGAATCCAAACCAGTTTAGTGCATTGGACTGGATGCTGATTCATCTTCCACCTTGCCTCATTAATTGATGACAGTGATGCTCCTGCATCACAATTATTTAACCCTTACCATAAAAAAAAAAATCTATGTTTGAGTGAACATGTCCCAACACATCCATGAAAATATGATTATCCAGGTTAGCCCAAAATTTATCCATCAAGTTGTTAAATTTGTTAACCTTGTGTATACTTGTTTCCAATGCTAGAGTCTTGACCATAGGATTAGGGATTTCCCATTGTTTTCCAAGTTGGAGTCATCTAATTATCCTTTAGATACTACCCTCATTAATCGAGATCGAAAGGAATTGACCTTTGTTTATGGTGAAGGTTGGATTTAAGTGTTAAAAAGGGAAACAAAGGGAATGTGCCTTCCATGGCTCCACCTAAGAGCATAGTCATTTTTTGTTTGTCTTAGTCCAAGCCTATAGTTACAACCATGAGTAAGGAATTTGATATCTCTTCTAAGGTTACTTCTTCACTTGGGGTGGGTATCTAGAGGGACCAATCTCATTTTCTAAGGTTGAATACATAAGCGGTTAACAAGGGTAGCCAGAGGGACCAATCTTTGTCTCTGAGTTTGAACACATAAGCCACTGACATGGCTAAATATTTATAGAGAATACCAAAGAAAAACATCCTTGATAGATGGATAATGCATGTACTTAAGATGAAATATGTCATGACTCCAAAACCTTAGAAATACTTAATTAAAAAAGGTTGTGAGGAGATGGAAGTCTTTGTAGAAGTTTCTTGATGAAGGTTGTATCATGGAATGTGAGAGGTATTACAGACCTGGTCAAGAGGACCATGGTTCATAGAGTTTGTTCAATGGTTTCAGAGGTAAATATTTTTTTTCTACAAGAAGTGAAAGTGATTAGTTTTGCATTGAGCACAAGCATGCACTATATTTGACCCGGCGTGAAATTATTTCATATTTTGTATGAGGAATTTGGAGGGTGGGTGACCACTGATATATCACAATGAATTATCATATTGTGTAATAAATAATTGGGTATATCCATCCAATAAAGTGGTGTCAATGATTCTATATATTGATGGAAGCGTCCTTTCCCTTTCTAACCTATAATCCCCCACTTAATCATAGTAAAGAACATCTTTGTGGGATTTCTTATTTGAATACTTCCTTGAAGTTGACTAATTATTTTGTGGAGACTTTAATAGAGTGAAGTCATAGAATGATAAGCTTGGGGTTAAGTGTGTCTACATGCCTCAAAGGAAGTATATGGTTTGGAATGGCCTTAAGGCCAAACTTTTCCTCTACAACCCCAACAAGCACATGAAGGAATATTATTATGAGCTATGGTTTACATGGTCTAATCTTAGGGCCAACTGTGAATGAGTTATGAAGAGACTTATTAGAGTTATGTTTTCATAACATAATACTTTATTTTCAACTGTGAAGGGGGAATACCGATCTACTTATTGAGAAAATACCCTTCTGACCATCAACCTATTTTTTTCTCCATATCTCGGGGGATAAAAAGGATATAGATGCCAAAGTATAGATACCTACTTAGTGTCTCCTATTTGCAACACCCATCATGTATCAAAGTTTTTAATCAGATATGGAATTTCTTTCACAAGTCATTAGGGGAACATTGATGGATTAGGAATGATACCATTGGTTGAGTTATGACATGTTTGCTATAGTTTCACTAAAAACTAGCGATCATGCATGTTTATGCCATAAAGTGACAACAAAAGAGTTTGAAGAAGTTTCTTAGTGGTTGCAATTCACACCAAATGATGAAATAATGCAAGCAATAGTTACTAAGCTTAGACTATTCTTGAAAGTAGATGAAATTTGGCAAGCCTAGGGTGCCCAAATTTGTTCTCTACTCCACTAGCTTAAATCCAAGGATTGACTCACAATCATTTTTCAAAGCTCTTACAGTAAGTGAGGCCTGTGTAAAAATAGGAACCCTAAATACTTTTGTTGGATGGGTAACCAACTAGGAGGACATTGAGTAAGATTTTTCTATCCACCATTGTATTGTTTTTCAATCTCAATATATGATTGATTCCCATAGGGTGGCTATGCAAAACTACATTTACCTTGTCCCTCAAAAGGTGTCTTCAAAACAAGAAAGAATGTGAAACTAGGATTTGACTTTTCCATAATTGATAGAATCCCTAATGGAGATGATCAATGACAAGTAAGCTTCCCTAGATGGGTACTCATGTGAATTTTTAATGCCATCAATTCTATCAGGCCTGAAATTATTATTGCATACAAGGAAGCAATTCACAAAAAATCTCTAAGGTTTCTTATAAATAGGGGTTTCATTAAGTTTATTACTAAAGTGGGTGACCTAAAATTGATTACAACCTAGAGGCTGATAACACACATATACATCACTATTGAATTCATTGACTAAGTTTTAAACATTTTTTTATTCAATATCGATTTTTATTTAAAAAAAAAAATTATCAATGTGCTCCCATAGAAGGAACACCAGTGCATTACCTATATAGGTGCATTGGAGGTTGTTTTATTATTTTGTGATAAAACTCTAGTTAGTATGTCTTTAAACTATAAACACGCTAGTGCATAATTATATATGACACATTGAATAAGGTTTAGCCATGTTTTAATACAATATCAATTTTATCTAAAAAAAAGTATGAAAACTCATCATTTTGCTTACATAACAGTCACACCAGTGTGTCTCCATTAGCAGTGCACCGAAAAATCATTTTCTAATCGATGCATTTCTAAACCCTAATCACACCAGTACATCCTTCTATAAGATGCACTAAATAAGGTTTAGCAATTTTTTTATACAATATCAGTTTTATTTTAAAAAGTAACAATATACTATCAATGTACTCCCATATGCGATGCACTATGTGTTTCCATTATCGTCGCACCATAAAACATAAACTAACTTGTGCTATTTTTACACCCTAATTGCATCGGTGCATCTGTATGTAAGAGGCACCAAATAAGGTTTAGAAATTTGTTATAAAATATCAATTTATATTTTTAAAAATTACAAAAATGAATTGGTGTTCTTAATCATTTAAACATGCACCAATTCATACCAACAAATGAAGCAACATTCCTCCTTTCAAATCTCTAAAATACAAGGGAAATGGGGTCGCAGAGCTTTTCTCCTCTCTGTGGTTATGGTTTTCCCTAGTTGCATGCACCACCACGATCGAAAAATTATTGAAGTCATAAATTATGCTTGTTGATCTGCCCTTTGTTTTTTCATGGGTGTTTGTTCACACATGTCATTCGGAGACCTGAGGTTGGGAATTCCATCAAGCATGGGAACTGCGACTAAATCTGCTATCATGGAAGAGATTTTGTGGACATTGTCAAATCCTCTCTTGGAGCCAGAGATAAATATTGCGCGAAGAGCTGCTTTGTGAAAAAATCAGACTCGATTCCCAATCTCGATTTGGGGTTTACTATGGATAAATAGAACACCATTAATCTGAAAGATAAAAGTTTAATAGGTAAATTCACTGGCCTTTGGCCCTGTCCTAAAATTGTTCAAGAATGGGTCTCTAAGAATTGGGTTGCGTCAAATCTTGTTTATGTGTGTTACAGTGGGAATGGTCTTTATGTGTTTTTATTTGGTAATACATAGGATAGGGATTTAGTCTTCATATTAGGCCCTTATTTCAGGGGTTCCAAGGGAATGTTCATTTCCCACTAGACCTTCGACTTTAATCCCAAAATGGAAATTTCCTCTGCCCCTATATGGATTCGTCTACCACACCTTCCCCTCATTTTTTGGGGAGTTGAGTCCTTTAAAGCAATTTGATACAAGGTGGGCCACCATATAACCCACTGTGAGACAAAAAATAACATCTTCACATGTGCTAGAATATGTGTGGAAGTGGACTTTGAAAAGGGATTGTCAGAGATGATTCAACTCATTTTAGAGGGTTAGATTCATATTCAATACCTTGATTATGAACATGTTCCTTTTAAATGTAACTATTTCCATGAGTATGGGAATTTTGCTAAAAGTTTCCCTAAATATCAAGAGGCCCAACCTTCATCCAAGCCGACTTCTCAGAATAATATTGAGCAAGATTTTCAGCAAGTTAAATAAAGGCATAAGAAACAACGAAGTAGGGGAAGTCTTTGAGGTAATAGGCCACAGTCACGACCATATAATAACTCCAATAACATGTTTGAAGTTTTGGATTCTCAAGAAGAGGAATTAGAATATCCAATTGAGGATGTTTCTCAACGGATCATCTTAGAGCACAATCTCGACCCCTCGTTAAAAGTTAAAAAGAAGTCAGTAAATTCAGTTTCAAATATTGGAGACACACTCACCTCTAGGGTTTGTGCAAATACATCGATGAAAAATTCAAATACAACACTAAAATCCATAGAATCGGCGATCGTGGATGGGACTCCATTTAGGGTCTCGACAACTCCCCATGCTCCTATTGGGGAGGAGGTTGATGATGGAAAGGAGGGTGAGGACAATTCTAATTCTCCTTCCTTTGTAGATGTCCTAAAAAATGATTCATGCCATTCTCCTCCATTAAAAAGAGAAAGGAAGTATCATAAAGAGCATCGAGAGAAATAAGAAGAATCAAGTAACTATCAACAATCCATGATTGATTTTCTGCTTCGTTAGGGGCACATTTTGCATTGTAGTTTATTATTTGTTGTTTTTGCATTATCCTTTGTAATCAGTTTGTAAGAATCTATTCTTGCAAACAGGAAGTGGTAAATTATTGGAATCCTTCGTTGGGAAGCATAGTCTTTTCTATAGGTGTTACCTTTGAAATATGCTATATTTTGAGAAAATCTAGAAATTCGGGGATTGTATTGGTTGCTAGCTTCAGCGCAACACTTATTTTTTGTATATAATACAATTTGATTCTTAAAAAAAAATGGCACACCGATCTATAGATTTTTAAAAACCTAGTGGTGCTCCTTAAGCATACGATCACACCAATGCATCTTATTATTAGGCACATTGAGTTAATCCAATGTACAAATGAAATAAATTTAGATATGGTGCATTGTAGGTCCTAGGGGAATTCATGGTTCACACATTAACCATGCATAAGAAAAGGATAATGACACTACAAAATAAACCATAAAACATTAATTAGCATATTATAACCTACAATACAGAAAAATAATAATGTAATCGACATGCATACCCTTAGAAGGTTCATGTGGTCATGTGATTTCAACCCTGATAAATGTTCTTCTACAATGAAGCAACATTGTAGAGTTGACCCATATAAAGTGTGAGGTTTGGCTAATCAACTTGCAAGAGAATATAGAATCTAATTGAGAAACAATATAGCTAACAATTTGAGAGAAGAGAAGAGAAGAAGAATAATTGGAGCAATGTAATTCTCATTAACCTGTAGAAAAAAAATGATCTTCCAATGATGAAAGAAGACAATACAATGGAATTAAATGCAATAGAATTGAATTAGTGATCATGAAACTATGCTAGGATTAACTACATGCAAAGCATGATAGAACATGCCCTAATTAGCTAGGTGTGATTTCATGAGGGAGTTAACTTGGCTTTTACTAGCCAAGTGGAGTAAAATAGCTCATAATAGACAAGTGGAGTAAACTAGCTCCTAGAAAATAGGATCTACTCCTCAACTGCACACTTATTCCTAGAAAGTAGGATCTAACCCTACAATGAAGGAAATAAGTGCTCCTATCCCTTTAAAAATGGAATTTGCCTAATATAAATCCCTATAATCAAGGGATAAATCTCAAGTGCACTCTAGGAGAGAGAAAATTGTGCATGTGAGGGAAAATGATGCATGCACACCAACACCCCCCCTTAAGCCTAACTTAGGTGAGTATGATGGATGAAAAAATTGGGTCCCAACAATATGAAGCCATGTTAGGTATCCATGTACAAAACAATATCCTTGAAAAGTGAGGAAAGAGAAAAAAAACCCAGTGGGAAGAAACCCCCCACCAAAAAAAAGAGGATGGTGTGGAGTAGACTAAGCATCTTTCTCTAAAGTAGATGTGTCCTTCACTCCCAAGTGAACTTTTAACTCTGTGAAATTTTTCTTAGTGAAGGATTTGGTAAATATGTCTGCAATTTGTTCTACTGATGGACAATATTGTAGATCAATGAGTTGATCATGAATTATCCCCCATATGTAATGCATGTGAATCTCAATGTACTCGGTCCTCAGTTGCTGAACTAGATATCTAGATATCTCGATGTTACTCTAATTATCACAAAATATGACTATAGAATGGTGGTACTGAATGCCAAACTTAGTGAGAATATGTTACAACCAAATGGCTTATGTTGTTGCATTCACTACACCTCTATACTCTACCTATGTAGTTTATAAAGTAATGGTTGACTACTTATTACTCAACAAGCAAATGGGACATGAGCCCAAATTGAAAACATAACCAAAAATGGACTTAATATTTGTGCCATCACTAGCCCATTCAGAATCTATGTACCCAACTAGATCAAGAGTGAAATTTGTTGCATAATGTATCCCAAAATTGTGAGTACCCTTAACATGGTGGAAAATTTTGTTTGCAGCTTTGCATGCAGTCCATGAAGCTCTTGCATGTATCTGGAAACTATGCCAACATCATAAGAGATTTTGGGTCTAGTGTGGGTGAGATAAAGAAAAATCCAAACCAATTGTTTGTATTGTGTGTTGATGCTTAAAAGCGCAACGACGAATACTATGCTTGCAAATGATTGCCAAGATTTAGTATATATTTATATTAATAATAAACTAGTAGGTGGGACCCCCTTGTAGAATTGTGGTGCTATGGTAGATATGATGCGCTTTTATTTTATTTTCTTATGAGATGGTACCCGCACAGTCTTAGACAGTTCATTATTTCAAATCATGGTTTAAATGTTATGGTGACATGTGATGGTTGGTTGATTAATGCATGGCACTGGATGGTTTTGATGACCTCTCATAGAATATGTTAAGGCTGCCATGTGGATGAAATAATTATTATCAGTTTTGGTTTGACATTGCATTAAACATGGCATTAATTGGTTTAAATGGTCTTGATAAAAGACAATAATGGAGCTCTTTTGAATAAAATAACTATACACAATCTCTAATGCTATGTATTATTGTGAAAAAAGAGGGGCACACTAAACCCTTGCTACTATACTTATGTGCCTTGTTGAATGTTATATGTGGATGCGTGTTGGGTTATGTTTCTAGCACATTGTTATTTTAAAGAGTTTGACATTACAAAGGGGTGGCACACTATGCAAATGTGATATATCAATGGATATGTGGTTGATTAATTGCTTAGTGTTATGGTGAACTGGTTTGGCTTGTACGTTGAATTGAATGAGGTTGGAAGGGAGAAGCGACGGGAATTTACTGCACGTCACTCAAACTCCCCCTTGAGACCGTCACCCTAGTCATTCTTGCATTTTGGTTTTGGCTTTGTTGGTTGTTGTTGTTCCAAATTGTTCGGTCGTAAAGGAGGTATACAGCCTAGTTTTCTTCCTTGCGCAGGCTTTTCCAGGTATGGGTTTCTTACTCTTCCATCCATGATGGTTACTCTGCCCTTTGAATCAACTTTTGGCTCAGGATTGCTCGTGGTCTATGTTTTTCTTAAGTTGTTATGAGATATTTGAACTATGTATTGGTGTTGTCTCCATGGTTTCTTATGGTGATTATTTTGGATTGTTGGCACTTTTAAAAAAGAAATGGTTATGCTCTCCTTGTTGTGTGTAATCTTTGCATGGGTTTATTGGATTAAATGGCAGTGAAGCTTGCTTGGCCACAGTTTGGGTTTTTGGGTCTGGCATTGAGTATTATGATTTGACAAAGCTCTTAGCTTTGCGCGTATCCTACTTATGGATTGTTATAACATGTCTCTGTGTTTAAGATTGTCCACTCCATGCTCATTTTTGTGGCTAGTGTACACTCTTTATTTCGACCTTGTGAGTTGCAATGTGAACTGTTAAAATATTAAAGTGTATTTTTTCCTTATCTTAGAAAAACCACGAGTTGTTAGTTGATTGCTTATGACCTCACTGTTTCCTGGAAAGCATTGCACAGTCTGAACTTAAAGCCACACAGAAGTTTGTGGAGGCATCATACATGTTTTTGGTCGGGCAGGGGTTTGTACTTGAATGCTCATTTTACAGTGTTGGTTAAGGGATTTAGCTTCAATGGTTTTCCTGTTGGAAGTGGTCGACTATTGTTTTGGTAACCCTCACAGTCGAGAGTATTGTTATATGTTATATCTCTGTGGTAATTTGTGAAGGGGCATGAACTGTCTGCGCTTTTGGATACCTAATCCTCTAGTCGAACCACTTGGTCATACCTTCCACTTGTTGTTTTAAACCCTAAAAATGATATTGATATCATTTTACTCCGGTCAATGGTTGATGGAGCACTGCACGTGCTTGGTTTCTTGGGCACGATTTTGGTTGCATTCCTCATTTGGAAATTCTAGAAGAACTCTGTACCTAATTTTTTATGGGAAGCTTGGGCTCGAAGATTTGCATGTTATTTGATTCAAACGTTATGTTGTTTATATTAAGAGAAACCTGTGTGTGAATTGATTGGGGCTAGATAAAGAGTTATAACACCCAGTTTGATTGCATTGAACAGTTTTTTAAATAATGGACATAAGTGGTGGTAAATTTTGTGCATATTCCTATTGGATTTAAAGAATAAGTATTGGATATAAATGGTTGTAAGCATTGTGCGTATCCCTGTTCATTTTAAAAGGATTTGGCATTGTAGTTATGAATGGTTATGGCTAAAAGGGTTATTGTGGTTTATCATATCGGTTGCAATGTTGTTTGTTATGATTGTTATATAAAGGTTATATGGATACGAAGGCATTGTAATTAAATATTTCTGGGCATGTAGATTATTGTTTGGAAGTCATCAAGCAATTTGTAAAGGAAATAAGAGTTTCAATTGTGGTTTTGAAAGGTGATTATTATTGAACTTTGAAGGTCAGAACATAGATTTGTTTGATTACATGTTTTGATTTATTTTTATATGAACAATATCCATTTTATTTCCCTGTCATTTTACCACTTTTCGCTCATTATATTCCCCTCATAATCCCAATTTCATTATGGCATCCCTATTCTATGAAATAAATTAAAAATAAAGTTTGTGCAAAAGAGACAAGGAGATAACACAACAATGATTGGTGATTGATATTTTGGTATTTTATTGCATAGTTAAATTATTTAATTAATTGTTGAACAATATTCGTGTATTAATCCCCTATCATTATACCACTTTTCTCTAATTACACTCCCTCCATATGTCCCATGAACCCTATCACCCCCTGTTCACTCAACGATTGTTAAATGGTTTGTTATGGATGGATTTGCATGTATCTCGTGTCAATTTATGAGCCAATTTTGTATTCATACAAGAAGAATGTCATGTATGGTTTATTAAGGGCTTATTTATTGATGAATTGTTTCTATAGGATGAGTTTCTTCAGTAGGGGCAGCCATGGAAGAAATAACAGAGGTCGGGGAAATTGGAACAGAGGTCCTAGAAGGCCTAGATTTTCCATTCATTTTGATGTTGATCCCCAAGAAGTGAACCAATTGTTCCAAGATGGGTTTTTTAACTAGATTGGTCATGGAATAGTACACCCTCGGCTAGAAAGACCCCCCTTCCAGCCTCAGAACATCCCTAGCATTATCGTTCCTCCTCACGTTTCCTTGCAACCAGAAGTCCATGCAAATGATGGATGTCAAGAGATTGTCAATCCGGTTGTCTCTCACCATCGTGGTTGGCCCAATATGTCATTACCTCTCCCACCACCGGTCAATCATAATGTCCATATTGCCCATGTTGATTCACCTGTTCAATCCTCACATGCTAGTAAAATACTAAAAACGGATGCTCCCCATGTGAAAAATAAAGGCAAAGCAGCTACCTCCCCTTCTTCTCCATCAGATGATTCCTCAAAATCTTTGTCTTCCAGCATGCATTTGAAAGATGAATTTTCCCATGTTATCTGTGAGATACAACCCCAAGGTTCTAATCAACCACATGCTACTTCTGGGAAATCAAAGGGGTACAACAGTGATAAAAGAAAAATGGCCTCTAAGAGTGGCAAGTATGGCTTTTAGTTCATGTGTTTTTATGATTTGAGTTGATAAAGACAATGTTAATGGTTCATAGAAAGTTTGGAAAACAAGCTCTATTTTGGATAATGTGGATTATGTGGATATTTATATATTTTTGGATATGATTTAAATTATTTTTTATATTTAAATATTCAATTTTGAAGGTATTTAAGGGAGCTACAAGGGTGGCATGTGTTTAAATGGTTATCCTTTTTTTGTTATATTTTATGATTTGAAAATAAGATATTCACGGGAGTCACAAGGGGTCCCACCTACCTAGTTATTATTAATTAAAGACCCTTAACTATATTATTATTATTTACCTCTCCTAAACTAATTAGTTAAGTCAAACTAACTTAACTAA
>JZKD02S1626707.1:102037-114197 GCA_000966675.3 Picea glauca
GATAGTCCAGCAAAGGAAGGATAGGAATGAAGATGGAAGTAAGTTAGGGAGGAAGGATGAGTAGAAATAGTTGAGAGTGTATGGAGATTTGTCTTATGGTGGAATTTATTGTTTTCCTTCTAAAAATAAAATGTGTATATATGAATATTCATAATTACGTAACTAAACCACAGTTGTCTAAATAAAATTGTTGAATGAGATAATTGTAATTAAAGGATTTTGCAAACATTTGATTGGTTTATTGTCTTTTATAAAAAGAATAATCTGGTTGATTGGATTGGATGCATACATAAATTACTATAAGGGTGATAGTTATTGMTTATTAGTACATGCACGAGACTTGTATGYACTAGCTRCACATGCCTTTCTTGTACATGTACACTAGTWTGTATGAGTTTTCTTGGCTTAMTTACTAATAATGTCRGTTAATTGTTATGAATGTGTGAACCATGTGTCTTTTCCCTTGTATCATAAAATACTTTAACTTTGGGACGAAGTTTCCTGAAGGGTGGGTGTATGTAACAACCCTAGTTAAATAGTTGCATAGGGTTTATCAAGTATAGTTAATTAAATAATTAACTGATCTAATATATTTTAGTTAAACAATGATTATTTATTAATAATATTAATTAATTAAATTAAATTATTTGTTAATTGTTTATATTTGTTAATTAATTAATTAACTCATTAAAGGCTTGGGTAATGAATTAAGAGCTTAATCATTTTTAGTTATTTATTATAAATTTTACGTATGCAAGGGGGGATGAAGCATTGAGTGGAGGGATAAGGTAATAAATGGAAGGATAAGGTAATAAATGGAGGGATAAGGTGGGTGGAATTAAAGGAGGGTAGGAGTCGGTGAGTGGGGGAGATATGACTGGGAAGAGGCCTTCGGGAAGGGGGGATTATTATGAAAAATTGGAAGGAGAGGACTGTATTTTTCGGTTGGATATTTTTCTGGTTTTGGAGTTTGGTTTTGGAGGTTGGGTGAACTGTTGCAGGGGGCACCAGGTTGCTAGGAGTTTTGGGCTCGGGAGCCAAGAATCTTCATGGAATCCTGGAGCTAGGGAGCCGGATAGGCTGCTCCTAGCTGGTTGGGTGGTTAGTCGGTTTTGGGCAGGGTTTGGTTAGAGCATCAGGCAGGGTTTTGGGCAAAGCAGCAGAGAGGACAGCCGGATATTGGGATAATAGCATCAACCAGAGGTATCTATATTCATGAATTAGTTGGGTTATGGGGTTGTTATGTAAATTATTAGATTGTTGTTCATAAATTTAAATTTATGTTGCTTATATGCTGAATGAAATTGCTTATTGCTTGCTGAATAATCTTAATGTTCAAATTTACAATTTTTTTTAGGCTTTGTTAAACTAGGTTCTTACACATAGGAGTCAGTGCTAGGGAGTGAAAAAAGTCCAGTAAACGTGAAAGTTATCTGGGAATCCCCTCTAACACAGGTTCTAAACACGAGGTTGTGTGCGGAAAGGTAGCGGAGATAACCCCTCCAAAGTCGGACCAAGCGTAGTGGGGAGTGCATATAGAGGACTTGTCTTGGGATTATGTCAGTTGCATTTTCCACGAAGCTTCGTGGATCTCGAATCCATTCGAGGTCCTTAGACGTCTTCTAGAACACTTGCTTTCGATACCCTCAATAGGTTTTGGGCTTGATACCCTACTCATTGGGGTCCACCCGACTGTCGACTGTACCCGCCTGGTGACTGTTCGCAAACCGACAACCTAGTTTCCTTTATTTTAGGGACTTGCACAGGTGACTGCGGGGGTATACCACGGTACCTAGGGCAGACATCGGGCCACGCTTTGCAGAGTATACCCGGAGGGTACTTCCGTGTTCGAGTTACACTTGCACCGGTAAGTTTCTCTAGTGTTGGTTGGTGTAACTATTCTTCCAACTATTTAGTGGTTTTCTTGCTTTATCTCGTAGGAACTTTTCTAGTGTGTGTTTGTTTTCAATGTTAGTAAAAGTCCTAGTGTGTAGTTGATCTTCTCACAAAGTGTAATATCAAGAGATTTGCCTATCATAAAGGCTTCAGGGCCTGTCGTCGGTTGAATTAGAGCCACCACAGCCACCACTAAGGCGAAGAATTGACCAGCAAGGGTCATTTGAGGTGACCGAGCCATAGGTAACTCTACCCGAGCCATCCACGAGAGGAGAACATTAGAATCTGGAGGAGCCTACCATTTTTTACCTTGGGGCGAAATCTCTCGGGTTGTATAACCCTCCAATCACTGACTTGTCGACGCCCATCGTGGTACAAGTTGTCCCTCCAAGGGTAACTCATCATGAGCATCAAATAGTATTGCAAGCAGGGATGGAAGAAAATGTTTCTACTTCATCTAGGAGTCCTCATACTCCCTCAATGATTGCCACCATAGGGGGCATTTCACCTCCTAACCCACCTTCATCGGTTTGGACCATTATGGTCTCGATCGCCTCTACTTCGGGCAATGGTCTGATTCCATCTATGGCGGTGATCACTGCTTCATTCACCCAGAGTGTGACATGCCCTCCATTTTCATATGGGATGCTTGGCTTTGATACAAACTTTGTCCTCTCCTACTCCACCCTATAGACCATGGGTCTAGGGGAAAGGATCTCAAACAATCCTATGAAAGGATCCATGGGGGGCACCTCAGCCCCCTATAACGCTTTCCCTTACAGCAGGGGTCATATACCTTCATCGTCCCCCTCGCTCTGCGATGCTTCTCAGCATCCTGTTTGGCCAAACATGAACTAAAGCTTGTTCAGAGCAGGTAGTCAAGGACTTTCTTCCAACACCACACTGGTGGGTTCTTTTCCGTTCTCTTTGTTCGGCGCGTTTGGTAACAACGCATTCTCATTAGCTACTGTCTCGGTCCGGGGAAACCTTGGTTTTGGACAATAAAATCCTATGTAGGGTACTATTCCTGCACAGGGGGAAACACCTCACAAGGACCTTGGAATTCGTGGTAGGGAACAGTTCCCTCATCAGGGATGCCGACCAAGGGAAACCCCTTCCATGGTCAATGGAACCTTAGGCAAGGCTCCGTACCTATGCCCATCGCATCGGTAGGGGGCAATCCTTTCCAGAACCTTTGGAATACAACATCGGGAGCAATCCTTTCCCAGCCCTCAAGGTCCTACTATGGGAGTCAGTCGATGATGTCTCAACGAGTGCAGTATCTGAATGTTGGCCAATGCCATGGTTTTTACCAGAACCCTGGTCAGCAGCCTAACTTTTCTTGGCAACTTGGCGCTAGTCAAACTCCAGGCTCCTTTTTCCCTGTACATAGTCAACAACCTAAGCTACTTTTTCTGGCAACGTTGCATTTTCCAGACTTGTCAAGGTTGTTAAATGACCCAATCTGTCACAATCCACGTTGGCCTCCTATGTCGACCAAGTTTACCTTGGACATTCTGGAGTTCGAAGGTAAGCCTAACGAATATCCAGGCGATCATGTGACCACCTTTCACCTATGGTGCTCATCCAACTCATTGAGAGACGACTTCGTCCAGTTGCATCTATTTCAACGCACTCTTATCAGGAGTGCTGCAAAATGGTACATCGAGCTCGACCACTCAAGATACTCTACTTTTGGCGAATTGGCAATGGTTTTTCTAAACCATTTTCAATTACATGTGAGATACGATGTCGGCACCGAATTGTTGGCCAACTTTGAGCAAACAAAGGCTGACCATATCGCAGATCACATCTGAGAATGGCGACATCAGAAGAGTTTGATAAAAGTACCAGTTCCACCAGCATTCCTATTGAAGTGGTTCCTTAAGTCTTTGGTACCTTAGTTATCCAAGGACGTTGTAACATGGGGAGTGTTTTCCAAAGAAGAGGCAATAATGAGAGCTCAATATCTAGAACTGATATACTCTCAGTCTGGTTTACTTTACAAAGTTTTTCCAGATGCGCCACGGTCTATTCTTGACAATACCATATAGAAGTCTGAACCACATGTCGATGGTATAGTTGGTTCAGCATAAGCAAAGCCCATTGATCAGCTATCAAATCAATTACAACAATTGTCGATACAGCAAACAACGGCCAACCAAACCACTGGTTCGGTTGCTCCCCCTACTCAAACGTCGGATGTACATAGTGTGCAATCGACAAACCTGAAATCCAACCAGCAAGCTAACGGAAAGAAGAAATAGTGAAAGAAAGGTAAGGGGGATAAGAAACCCACCAACAATGTTGGCGAGGGAAACACAGAGAAAAGAAAGTTGAAGTACCCGTGTAACCTTTGTACGGAAGACCATCCGACTCACCTATGCCCTCGGCTTGAGGAGGCCCAAAAGTTATTGGCGTAGTACAAGTCTGTTGTGTTAACCAACCCATTTCCTCATGGAAAAAATTTGACTCAAGCCTCTTCGAGCGTGGATGGGGGTAGTCAAGGACACCCTTCGTCATCTAGTAATCCCTCGACCTCAAATGTTTACATGTTGAAAGGTGATGCTCACATAGAAAATAGGACACATGATTATGGAATGCCAAACACTTTTTTGAAGGGTAAAGAAGACGAAAACCCGTCTTTTCCTCTCCATATCGAGAAGACGATGGGTGAAACAATGACGGGCATCCTGAAAGGGGCGTTCAAGAAAGCTTCTCACAATCCAAACACGAGGGCCACCCAGAACTACTCAGTGGTGGAGGATGTGTCACAAACCCCTTGCGTGATGTCTGCTTTGGAGGTCCTCCAGAGCTGCCCTTCATAGAGAAAGGATTTGTTAGTCGCCTTAAGATCTGTTGAGACTTGTAATCCAGTAATGATCTTGCTTTATACGACCGACTTGAAACCTCGTCTCCCACACCACGTTGTGTTTCGGATAGTAGTGGCTTACACCACAAAATATTTTACCTGGAACATTTTCTGTACGGTGGTTGATGAGGGTGCCTCGACATGCGTGATGTCATTGGCATGTTGGAAGGCCATTGGCCAACCCGTTTTTTCTTTGTCGCCTACTCTTCTTATTGTTTTTGATGGTCATTCATTCAGACCACATGGAATCATTCCTTCTTTCGCCATGCAGCTAGGAGTAAAGACCGTGTGCATCAAAGTTGAAGTGGTCGATGCGCCTCTTGACTACAACCAATTGTTAGGAAGGAGTTGGACCTATGCTATGCATGCAGTGGTGACCACAGTTTTTCGGGTCCTTTTGTTTCCACACGAGGGCCAAATAGTGTCCGTTGATCAGTTTTCCTTCTCTCGTCCTGACCCTTCATCGTGGGCATCCCCGGTCCCGATGATTGATAATCCACAGCTCGATGTCGTCAATGTAGGGGTTGGTTTGTGCCTACCTTTGATGGGTACTTTCGATTACCTACCTCCGTCTGACGATGTCAAGTTCATATCGTCTATCCCCGACCAGCCTAAGGCTGAAATATTTCAAGTGTCATCATTCTGCATGACTTACTTTAACGATCCATGAACTCTTCCTTCCCCATCGACCACGATGGAAGGGACGGGGAATCCTGGAATGTCCATGCCCTTGTCTGCAACAGAAGTTGCGTACTCCATTTTATAGCAATCTTTAGCCAACCCCGATTCGACTCCTGCACAAGAGTTATATCCAGTTCTAGAGCCTATTTGGGCTCAAGGTTCCCCTACCACTATTGATTCCTTAGACTTGGTATTGCCCTCTAAGGAGGTGATTATAGAGGCACTGACTGGTCTAGATAGACCCTGGGATGATCTCCATCACAGATCTTATTTTCTTTCGGATTTAGGAAAAATAAAAACAGGCGAATTTGTGTTGACTATGACTGGAGATAGGTCGTGTCTTGTTAATCCTATGGCTACGCACGCAGTTTATGCCAAGGACAATATGGAAACCATCGCTAAAATGATACCTGTCGATATCTCCAGAACCCCTGGCATCGTGGAGAATGTCTTCATCGGAGCGGTCTGCTCCCCCGAGGAGATTCGAATCTACTCTGATTTATTTAGATAATTTCACGACGTTTTTGCCTGGTCTTATGAGGAAATGCCAGGCATAGATCCAAGAATTGTCGGACATGAAATAATGACTTACCCTGACGCCAAGTCGGTCCGACAGAAGCTTCGTCTGGTTAATCCTTGGAAAGCAGTAGCTATTAAGGCTGAAGTAAAGAAACTACTCAAAGTTGATTTCATCTACCCCGTTCAGATGATGTAATGGGTGTCAAATCTCGTTCCGGTCAACAAAATGCAGGGTATGATTTGTGTATGTACAGACTTTCATGATTTGAATAAGGCCTATCCAAAGGATAATTTCCCCACCCCATTCATTGACCAAATTTTCGATGAATGCGCAAGTTGTGAGGTCTTTTCTTTCATGGATGGTTTTTTGGGATATAGTCAGATACAGATTAAGCCTGAAGACCAGCATAAAACAACTTTTATCTATCCATGGGGTACATTTTCTTATCGGAAGATGCCTTTTGGCCTGAAGAATGTTGGAGCCACCTTTCAGTGGTCCATTTATTTTTCTTTCCACGATCTCAAACACATAGTCGAGGCTTATCTCGATGATTTAGCATCACGATCTCGTAAGAGAGTTGATCATCCCACGCACCTTCGACTTATCTTTGAGCGATGTCGCTACAATCGGATTCGCTTGAATCCTAAAAAATGTAGTTTTTGCGTGACATTGGGTCATCTTTTAGGTTTTATAGTTTCGACAACAACGATCATGGTTGATCCTCTAAAGGTTGAGGCGATAGTTCAATTGCTTCCCCCGTGCACAGTCCCTCAGCTTCAGAGTTTACAGGGAAAAGCCAATTTTCTTCGGCGTTTTATCGCAAACTATGTCGAGATCACTAAAGGGTTTATGTGTGTACTGAAGAAGGGAATCCCTTTCCATTGGGATGAAGATGCTCAGTGGTCTTTCAAAGAGTTGAAATGCACCCTCACATCTTCCCCTCTACTTCGGCCACCCAATTATAATAAAGATTTCTTATTGTATTTGGTCGCGGCAAAATCGACCATCAGTATGGTCTTGGTTCAAGAGGATGATCTACTTGAATAACATGTCATTTATTACCTAATCCTAGGCCAGGTTGGACCAGAAATCAACTACTCCCACGTTGAAAATCTTGCCTTGGCAACAGTACATGTTGTCTAGCGGTTTCGTCATTATATCATGTTTCACAAGACCATCGTCATTTTCGTTGTGAGTCTGTTCCAACATGTGTTAACACGACGTGTAATCGGTAGAAATATCAGCAAATGGATTGTTATCCTCCAGTAATTTGACTTGGATTTTGTTTCCGCGAAATCTAAAAAGTCGTTGGTCTCTGAAGAACTTATCTCGAAACTTCTGGTCGAGTCAAGTGATGTTACGCCCGAAGAATCACCGATTAAAGTATATCTTTTTTTGATTTCATCTTTGGACCCCTGGTATGGATATATACTAGTCTATCTCCATACTTTGAAGTGCCCCACCTTTGCTTCTCGTGATGAGCGTCAAACCATACGGCATTAGGCAAAAAACTATCTCATACTCGAGGATACTTTGTATCGTCGAGGTGTAGATTTCATCCTTCGTCGGTGTCTCACTCATGAAGAAGCGAAACTCGTTCTTAACGACTGCCATACTGGAGCATGTGGTGGTCATTTGTCTGGGCTGGAAACAACCCAAAATATTCTACGAGCTAGTTACTTTTAGTCGACGTTGATCAAAGTTTGCATTGAATCGGTCAAGAAGTGCCACCCGTATCAGATATTCTCTTGGAAGATGAGGGCACACCCTGCTCCTATGCTTCTCGTCATTACAGTTGGACCCTTCACCAATTGGGGGATTGATTATACTACATGCCACCCCCCTTCATCCAAGGGGCACTGTTATATCATTGTAGCAGTAGACTACTTCACAAAGTCGGTCGAATTTATGCCAACGTTCAAAGATGATGGCGAAACAGTAGCCCTCTTTCTGTTTAATCAGATTATAGCAAGGTTCGACATCCCGAAGGATATTGTCACTAACCATGGTAGTCACTTTCAGAACAAAATGATGTATGAGTTAACATCAAAGCTAGGGTTGATGCAAGAGCATTCATCACCTTACTACCCACAAGAGAATGGTCAGGTGGAAGCTGTGAATAAGTCTCTCAAGACTATTATACAATGAACGATCAATTATGCCAACTCAAATTGGCATTTGATGTTGTAATCGGCATTGTGGGCCTACCGAACGTCTATAAAGACTGCAACCAGTTTTTCACCTTTTCAACTCATTTACGGGATGGAAGCAGTCTTGTTTATAGAATGTCAGATCCCATATCTTAAGTTGGCAGTACAATTATTGTCAGACACTTCACTGCTTAAGGAACGCTTATTATATCTCGAGCAGCGACATCTTGACACAGCCTTGGCTAACGAGGCTCACAAGCAACGATTCAAGTGTCAATATGATCGGTTCATTCGTCCTCAAATTTTCTCGGAAGGTGACCTTGTCCTGGACTACGACCAAAATAAGGATACCCTGGGGGTAGGCAAGTTCAAACCCATGTGGTTCAGACCTTTCATTGTGAAGGAAGTATTAAAGAAGGGCGCTTATCGCCTGGTTGACTTTGAGGGGAATGTTTTGGTAGAGCCTAGAAATGGGCTCTACCTCAAGAAGTATTACTCATAGGTGGGTTGCCTTGGGTGACTTCTTGTACATATGTATAGTTCTTATACTGTTTAGTTTTTGTCTTTTTGTTTTATGGATGTGTTGTTTTTTAGGTCATCTTTTTCACTATGGCAGATGTCAAGTGAATCAAAGGTGTTCATTGGGTTCACGGACGACGCTAGCTGACACACTTGGAGGCTTGCTTCCGCAGCTTGGGTGATCTTCACACCTCAAGGCTAGTTGCTATCTTCTGGAGTTATATGTCTAGGTGACGTCACAAACAATGTCGTCGAGTACAGTGCAGTGATAGAGTTGCTTCGTGATGCTTTGTCGCATGGTATCTCTCACCTTCAGGTCTACTTATATGCACAGCTAGTTATGTCCCAGTTAAATGGGGTTTACCACATTTATGATCCTACTCTACACCGACGATTCCTTAGGGTACGTCTCTTAGAACGATGCTTTGATCACATTACGTATATCCATGTTCCTAGGAGAATGAATCAAATGACAAATACTCTAGCTAATCAAGTATTAGATTGGCATATTGCACACACATAAAAAGAAGCACACACATACACATGTACATACATTGTAAAAATGTGATCCATAAGACATAAAAAGATGTAAATACGCATATATATATATATATATATCAAAAGTCTCAGAGTACATTGGTGGGCGCAAGCACCTCAAAAAATAATATGCTCGGCATACATTGTGGGGCTTATGCCCTCAAAAATATACAAAAGAGTGCTCTTGGCACGTAAATAGTCCACACAAGCTAAGCACGAGGGCTGTAAAAAGCTGGACCCAAGTCTCTCGCACCCCAACTACATGAGGTTGCATAGATGGTGGGAGATCCTCGATCTCGGCCATAGGCATTGTACGAGTGAGCGTGGTGAGGTTCCACACCACCCGTCTAAACACTCTCCTAGCCTCTCCAGCTGGAGGTCCCCCTGTTGTTGTTGGTCTGGCGGTCACTGCTGGTGCTGCCTCTGGTCGAGGATGTCACCTGCTCCTCGAAAAATCCGTTGGATGCACTGGTCCCACATTTATACATAATAGATACATAGTTGTCAGATACTCTAGTACACATAAAAATGATATATATAAAAAAGAAACTAAAAATTAAATAAATTTAAAATTAAAAACGTACCCATCTCTCCTCGCTCAGCTTCGGGAGGTACGGGCATGTCCGGGTCCTTGGAAAAGTTAATCCCGGCGTAGTGGTATTCCTCTATCGCCAAAATATGTCATGCCCACCAGTCAAAAAAGGTGTCGTCAAAGGCCTCTATGGTCCTTCTGCCCCCCTGTCATGGCAGCAATGCCACCCATATACACACTACTAGGGCAGAGGCCACATGCCCCCGCACTGTCTCTCATGGACTGAGACTAGGTACCCTCTCAAAAAAGAACAAGCATAGAATAGTCCTGAATCTGAAGTTTTTGTTACTTCGCCCGCAACACTTGGTGATTTGTCTCTTCATGCAATCTAGCATGGTTGTACTACAGTCGGATATTTGTGCATTCAAGCACTGCATTTCACAATGCATGTGTGCCTAGGAGGCCTGATGTAAAGTCGTGGATCCAGTGATCCTCCCAATGAGTAAAACTATCGCTTTCAGTGATAGGTTGCTAATCTTGTGGATCAACACCTGAGAACCTACCTTCTCAATGCCAGCCTCGCAATGTAGTCCGATCAACTCGAAAATGTTATGAGGCCTAGGAGGAAAAGTACGCAAGTTGACTAGTTCCCCTCTCCTCAAGAGGCCATTCAAAAAGTAAATGTCATCGGTCGTTGGAGTCAACGACTGCTCCTCCAGCATAAACGCCTCAACGTCGGGTTGCCAGTAATCCACCAAGGCATTCAACAGCTTGGGTTGTGCCCTCATGAATGGACACCGGAAGAACTTCCACAAACCGCATTGTCTCAATCCGTCCATAGTTAAAGGTTCCTCATCAACCAAGATATATATATCCTCATGCTCCCTCTCTCTCCAGTGGACATACATTCTATTACAAACAAGTTCAGGGAGAAGTTACATCTTGTTTTTTCTTTTTCTTACCTTTTTGAGGGTGTACGCGGGCTGTAGTGAGCACAGTTGCGTATGCATGCGGGCAAAGTATTTTCTGCCCACGGGCATATGCGGGTTGTCCTTGGACAACCTGCATACACGCAGGGCCGCCCCTTTTTAAGAGTGTGCTCCCCCCAAAAAAACTAAAACTAATGCAAAAAGTAAGTATGGCAATACAAGAGGAGCTAGTTTGTACTTACTTTGTTCGAGCGGAAGTTCATTTCGTCCTCTAAAGATACCAAAATCAACTCTTGTAGAAAAGGGGTCTTTTTGGTTTTTTGGTCAATTCTAAATTTGCAATGGTGATAATGACCTACCAGCTTCTATTTATAGACTTTTTTGGCCCTTTTTTGTCATTTTTTTACCCCTTTTGTCATTTTTTCTAGCTTGAAAATCATTTAACATGGTTCTTAAATTTCTCATTAGATGTTACGATACACTTTACTTTTGGTTCGGAAAAAAATTTGGGAGATGGGTCACTTTTAAGGTCCTTTGGTAAAAAATCAGTTTTCCAACTTTTTGCATTTAAGTTAGGATTCCACCTCCACTTGTTGCATCTCGTTGTCTTTTTCGCTTTGCCATAGGATCGATCCCACTCAATTGCGACACAAAACCATCATTGTTGCTTTAGAAGTGTCGTAATTTAGTGGTAGAGCCTACCTTTACATGGATTCCCTAGGTAGATATTGGCTGCATTTTGGCGTCCATGTCGTCGTTAATGACTTTAGGCTCGGGAGTCCTTTTAGCCTTGTCCTGATTACGAGTTTGAGCCTCATATGCCTGATGTGTCATCACTCTTGGCCTCACCCTCAGGACTCCCAAAAAATTAGTATTGACTCTTCTTTAAGCCCTTTTCAGACTCTATAAACATGAAAATATTGTCGAACGATCTTGTTTCCCTTCACGCTCGCCAAACTAAAACTTGAAGGCACGTCTGTCCGGTGATATTTTACCCCTTTTTTGGTTAGGATGGTCAATTGTACGAACAAAGGTATACTCTAGGAGCTTCGGTTCACTAGAAGAATATTCTTAGGTATAATTTTAACCCTTTTTTGGGCCCGAGGGACTAAATTTACGAAAAAGGAACCCCCACGGAGTCCATAGTTAATCTCTTTTCAGACTCCCTAAAATTGAAAAGATCGTCGAGTGACCTTGTTCTTTCACACTCGTTAATTGGTTCAGAAAAACATCTACTGGCATGAGTTTACCCCTTTTTCTGGCCTGTAGATTAAGGAGGAAAAAGGTGCACCTTGGGAGATTCGTATCACCGGGAGATTTCTCCTAAGTAAATTTTACTTTTTCGGGCTAAGGAGACTAAATCTAGAAAAAGGTAGTGAGTCCATAGTTAAGCTCTTTTCAGACTCCTTAAAATTGAAAAGATTGTCGAGTGATCTTGTCTTTGTCACACTTGTTAAAATGGTTTTGAATAGACATATTTTCGGTGCTAGTTTACTCATTTTTTCGAACCGACTAGACTACTTG
>JZKD02S1626707.1:122778-133402 GCA_000966675.3 Picea glauca
CGTTACCCCGGTAGAGGACTGTTCCTATTGGCCATTTGCTGACCTGGTAGGAACTCGTCCCCATTGGTCGGGCGCGTAGATATTACTGTAGCGTCGAAGCGCGAAATACCAGAGACGCTACGATCGAATTGAGCCGTGAACATGTCCCCCGATCACAGGGGAATGGACTAGGGGAGAGATAGAGCTAGCTTACGCTGGGCCTCCTTGGTTATTTAGGAGTTCGAACCCGACAGAGGAGCGGAAAATTTTGATTTAGTTAGTGGGTGTGTTACAAATGTACTGATGAAGAAAAGTTGAAATTCATTGAGTTACTTCGTGAATTTCAAGATGTTTTTTCTTGGTCTTACGAGGATCTCCATGGTTTTGATCCTGCTCTTATACAACATGCCATTCCTATCAAGGAAGGCATAAAACCGATTAGAAAAAAACAAAGACTCATTAACCCTGCACTTGAAGCTACTATTAAAAAGGAGTTGGAGAAACTCTTGAAGGCTGGGAAAATTTCCCTGTTAAGTATTTTGAGTGGATTTCCAATTTGGTTCTTGTTCGGAAAACAACAAGTCAGATCCGTCTGTGTGTTGATTTTTTCACATTAAATAGAGCAATCGTAAAAGACCATTTTCCTCTCCCTAATATGGAAATGATTTTGCAGCAAGTTGCAGGGTCACAAATGATGTCCTTACTTGATGGTTTTTATTTATATAATCAAATCAAGGTAAAAAGGATTGATAAATACAAAACCACTTTCACTACACGTTGGGGTACATTTTCTTATGAACGCATGCCTTTTGGTTTATCTAATGCAAGTGCCACCTTCCAAAGAGCTATGCAGATAGCTTTTGATGATTTGATCGATAAGATTATTTTGATCTATCTTGATGACCTGACTGTATATTCAAAAAACCAATTAGATCATTTTGGTCATCTTAGAAAAGTTCTCATGCGATGCAGAAAGTTTGGCATTTATATAAATCCTTCTAAGTCTATTTTTGGCGTTACCAAGGGAAATATCCTTGGGAATATTGTATTTGATTTAGGAATAAGCATAGATCCCGAAAGGATTGTTGTTATTCTAAACCTTCCTACCCCCACTTCCAAAAAGGAGGCTCAAGAATTTATGGGCATTATCAACTTTGTCCGTAGATTTGTTCCTGATTTTGTTGTAATGGTCAAACCAATTCACAATCTTCTCAAGAAAGATCGCTCATTTTCTTGGATTGAAGGCATCGAGAATGCTTTCATAAGGATTAAGAAGGAAATCAGTTCCGCACCGGTTTTGGTGAAGCCAGATTTGGAGAAATATTTTATTATATACACTAATTCCACGGAAGAAGCAGTTTATGCTATTCTTGTACAATGTGATGACCAGAATAATGAAAAACTAGTAGCTTACATGAATCAAAGCTTATCAGATGATGAGTTCAAATATTCTTATATTGAAAAACATGATTTTTCTCTTGTTAAAGATGTGGAAAATTTTTGCCACTTTATCTTAGGCAAGCATAAACTGGTAAAATTCCCTTTGCCTGTTGTCAAGTTTTTTCTCTCACAAACTTATCTTTCAGGAAAGCTTGCACATTGGCTTGCCAAGATCCAGGAGCCTGATTTAACCATCATGACTTCAAAAAAAATTAAGGGACAAGACTTATCTCTTCACTTGGCTCAACATGCTGAAGCAAGTGAAGAAATTGATGAACACGATAATTCTCTTTCAGCACTATTTTACATTGATAGTCAAATCCTTCCTATAGATGAACTTCCCTGGTATAAAGATCTGGTGTATTACTTGCAAAACTAGAAATGTCCATATAGCTTAGATACTCATCAAAGGAAAAGGCTCTATCTTGAATCTTCCAGATATGTTATTTTAGGAGACTTCTTGTTCAGGAGATCTACCGATGGCATATTACTTCGTTGTGTAAATAATGAGGAAGCACATAAATTGTTGCAAGAATCAGAAAAGGTTATTATTGGCCTTCAATTTTTCAAGATTCTTATAATTTTTCAAGATCTTGTGACAAGTGCCAGAAATTCGCTGGGAAGGAACGTCTTTCTACCATGCCTTTGCAACCTGTCCTCCCTGACTTTCCTTTTTCAAAATGGGGTCTGGACTTTATCGGTCCTATTGATCCTCCATCTTCAGCAGGGCAAGTTTTTATCTTGATAGCCACAGACTATATTACGAAATGGACTGAATTTGTCCCACTTAAACATTCGCAGGATGAGCAGGTTATTTCTTTCCTTCAAACTAATATTTTCTCCAGATTTGGCATTCCTTTAGAGATTATTACAGATAACGGCCCCGCTTTTATTTCTGATAAGTTGACTCAGTTTCTAGCTAAGCTGGGAGTTAAACATTTCACCTCATCAGCTTAAAAGCCTCAAGGAAATGGGCAAGCTGAGTCTCCTAACAAAAAATTGGTTAGAATTATCAAGAGGCTCATTGAAGATAAGCCTCGTCAATGGCACACCCTCCTCACTTACGCCCTTTGAGTAGATCACACTACTACCAAGGTAAGCACATGTTGCACTCCCTTTCAGCTTGTTTATGATCAAGAAGCTATTCTGACTATAGAGCTGGAACTTTCTTCTCTACGGTTGATGCTACAGATTGAAGAATTAAATTCTTCTAATATTCCTCAAAGGATAAATGCATTGTTGGATTTAGAGGAACAAAGGATGTTTTCCTTGGAGAACATAAAGAGAAGACAACAAATTGTAAAGAAATATTTCAATAAAAACGCAAAAGCTGTCATATTTAAGGTAAATGAGAAAGACTTGCTTTAGGATTCAGCTCATGCTAACAGAGGAAGACATTCAAAGTTTCAAAAATTATGGATGGGTCCTTTTAAAATCACTTTTTTCCTGGGCGCGAATTCTTATATTCTAAAGGACTTGGAAGTGCGATTATTTTTCTATAGCACCAACGGTTCCCACTTGAAACACTATTCAGAACCAGTTTGAAAGTTAAAACATTGCAAGAAAATTACTTTTGTATAATAATTTTTGTTTCACTACTTTGATTTTGCTTTGTTGTTTTTATTTTTTTGTTGTTTTATTTCTGTTGTTTTTCTTTTATTTACTTCTTTTCTTTTCAAAAATAAATTATGGATCAGTTTTGCCACAACGATGTTATTCTGGAAGTATTGTTAATCAATAACAATCAGGTTACATAGCTGTCATGATGTCCCCCTTGAAGGCATCATTGAAATTGCTCTCTGCTTCCAGTACTATTGTTAGATAGATAATTGGATTTTCATCCCTATTTTATGCTTTCCTTTTCTTCCCTCCACCTCGAGTTTCAAAAAGAGCGCACCAGAAAATTTTCTCCTTTAAAGCAATAAACACGTTCATTATAACCAATCGAATGTTATGCATACATGAATAAACCCCTCATACGTAACACTTTCCATGAGTTATTCCCAAAGTCCCAGATCATTTTTTCCATTAAACCACCTCACTTCCCCCTGTTGCATAAACATTCTGGTAAATATCTTCTTTGATCTACAATTCACCTCGTATGCAAAAACAAACATTCTCAGTTCTTAAATTGTTGGAAACAAATTTCCCTATGGAGTCGCCAATTTGTTGACGCTTAAAAGTTCAACAATGAATACTATGCTCGCAAATTCTTGTCAAGCTTTATTATATATTTATATTAATAATAAACTAGTAGGTGGGACCCCCTTGTAGACTTGTGGTGCTATGGTAGATATGTTGCACTTATATTTTATTTTCTTATGAGATGGTACCCGCACAGTCTTCTACAGTTCATTGTTTCAAATCATGGTTTAAATTTTATGGTGACATGTGATGGTTGGCTGATTAATGTATGTCACTCGATGGTTTTGATGACCTTTCACATAATATGTTAAGGTTTCCCTTTGGATGAAAGAATTATTAGCAATTTTGGTTTGGCATTGCATTAAACATGGCATTAATTGGTTTAAATCATCTTGATAAATGATAATAATTGAGCTCTTTTGAATAAAAGAACTATACACAAGCTCCAATGCTATGTATTATTGTGACAAAAGAGGGGCACACTAAACCCTTGCTACTATAGTTATGCGCCTTGTTGAATGTTATATGTGGATGCATGTTGGGTTGTGTTTCTAGCACATTGTTATTTTAAAGAGTTTGACATTACAAAGGGGTTGTGCACTATGCAAATGTGATATAGCATTGGATATGTGGTTGATTAATTGCTTAGTGCTATGGTGAACTGGCTTGGCTCGTATGTTGAATTGAATGAGGTTTGAAGGGAGAAGCGACGTGCATTTACTACATGTCACTCAAACTCCCCCTTGAGCCTGTCACCCTAGTCATTCTTGCATTTTGGTTTTGGCTCTGGTGGTTTTTGTTGTTCTGCATTGTTCGGTCATAAAGGAGGTATATAGTCTAGTTTTCTTCCTCACACAGGATTTTCCAGGTATGGGTTTCTTACTCTTCCATCCATGATGGTTACTCTACCCTTTCAATCAACTTTTGGCTCAAGATTGCTCGTGGTCTATGTTTTTCTTAAGCTGTTATGAGATATTTGAACTATGTATTGGTGTTGTGTTCATGGTTTCTTATGGTGATTATTCTGGACTATTGGAACTTTTCAAAAAAGAAATGGTTATGCTCTCCTTGTTGTGTGTAATATGTTCATGGGTTTATTGGATTAAATGGCAGTGAAGCCTGCTCGACCACGGTTTGGGTTTTTGGGTCTGGCATTGAGTATTATGATTTTACAAAGCTATGAGCTTTGCCCGTATCCTACTTATGGATTGTTATAACATGTCTTTGTGTTTAAGATTTCCCACTCCGTGCTCATTTCTATGGCTAGTGTACACTCTTTATTTCGACCATGTGAGTTGCAATGTGAACTGTTGAAAGATTAAAGTGTTTTTTTTGCCTTATCTTGGAAAAACCCCAAGTGGTTAGCTGATTTCTTATCACCTCATTGTTTCCTGGAAATCATTGCACAGTCTGAACTTAACGCCACCCAGAAGTTAATGGAGGCATCATACATGTTTTTGGTCGGGCACGGGTTTGTACTTGAACGCTCATTTTACAGTGTTGTTTAAGGGATTTAGCTTCAATGGTTTTCCTATTGGAAGTGGTTGACTGTTGTTTTTGGAACCCTCACAGTCAAGAGTATTGTTACATGTTATATCTCTATGGTAATTTGTGAAGGGGTATGAACTATCTACGCTTTCAGATACCTAATCCTCTGGTCGAACCACCTGTTCATACCTTCCACTTGTTGTTTTAAACCCTAAAAATGATATTGATATCATTTTACTCCAGTCAATGGTTGATGGATCATTGTGCATGCTTAGTTTCTTGGGCACGATTTTGGTTGCATTCCTCATTTGGCAATTCTGGAAGAACTCTGTACCTAATTGTTTATGGGAAGCTTGGGCTTGAAGAGTTGCATGTTATTTGATTCAAATGTTATGTTGTTTATATTAAGAGACACATGTGTGTGAATTGATTGGGGCCAGATAAAGAGTTATAACACCCAGTTTGATTGCGTTGAACAGTTTTTTAAATAATGGACATAAGTGGTCGTAAATATTATGCATGTTCCTATTGGATTTAAAGAATAAGTATTGGATATAAATGGTTGTAAGAACTGTGCGTATTCCTGTTCATTTTAAAAGGATTTATCATTGGAGTTATGAATGGTTGTGGCTAAAAGGGTTATTATGGTTTATCATATCGGTTGCAATGTTGTTTGTTATGACTGTTATATAAGGTTATATGGATATGAAGTCGTTGTAATTAAATATTTCTGGGCATATAGATTATTGTTTGGAAGTCAGCAAGCAATTTGTAAAGGAAGTAACAGTTTGAATTGTGGTTTTGAAAACTGATTATTATTGAACTTTGAAGGTTGGAACAAAGATTTGTTTGATTGCATGTTTTGATTTATTTTTATATGAATAGTATCCATTTTATTTCCCTCTCATTCTACCACTTTTCACTCATTATATTCCCCTCATAATCCCATTTTCATTATGGCATCCATGTTCTGTGAAATAAATTAAAAATAAAACCTATGAAAAAGAGACAAGGAGATAACATAATAATGATTGGTCACTGATATTTTGGTATTTTATTACACAGATAGTTAAATTGTTTAATTAATTGTTGAACAATATTCGTGTATTAATCCCCTATCATTATGCCACTTTTCACTAATTACACTCCCTCCATATGTCCCATGAACCCTATCACCCCCTATTTACTCAACGATTGTTAAATGGTTTGTTATGGATGGATTTGCATGTATCTTGTGTTAATTTATGAGCCAATGTTTTATTCATGCAAGCAAAATGTCATGTGTGGTTTATTAAGGTCTTAGTTACTGAAGAATTGTTTCTACAAGATGAGTTTCTTCAGTTGGGGCATCCATGGCAGAAATAACGGAGGTCGGGGAAATTGGAAGAGAGGTCCTAGAAGGCCTAGATTTTCCATTCATTTTGATGTTGATCCCCAAGAATTGAACCAGTTGTTCTAAGCTAGGTTTTTTAATTGGATTGGTCATGGAATAGTACACCCTCAGCTAGAGAGACCCCCCTTCTAGCCTCAAAACATCCCTGGCATTCTCGTTCCTCCTCATGTGTCCTTGCAACCAGAAGTCTCTACAAATGATGGATGGCAAGAGATTGTCAATCTGGTTGTCTCTCACCATCGTGGCTGGCCCAATATGTCATTACCTCTCCCACCACTAGTTAATCCTAATGTCCAGATTGCCTGTGTTGATTCACCTGTTCAATCCTCACATGCTAGTAAAAGACTAAAAATAGATGTTCCCCATGTGAAAAATAAAAGCAAAGCAAATGCCTCTCCTTCTTCTCCATCAGATGATTCCTCAAAATTGGTGTCTTACAACATGCATTTGAAAGATTATTGTTCCCATGTTATCAGTGAGATACAGTCCCAAGGTTCTAATCAACCACGGGCTACTTCCGGGAAATCAAAGGGGGACAATAGTGATAAAAGAAAAATTTCCTCTCAGAGTGGCAAGTATGGCTTTTAGTTCACGTGTTTTTATGATTTGAGTTGATAAAGACAATGTTAATAGTTCATAGAAAGTTTGGACAACAAGCTTTGTTTTGGATAATGTGGATTATGTGGATATTTATATATTTTTGGATATTATTTAAATTATTTTTTATATTTAAATATTCAGTTTTGAAGGTATTTAAGGGAGCTACAAGGGTGGCATGTGTTTAAATATTGATTATCCTTTGTGTGTTATATTTTATGATTTGAAAAGAAGATATCTACGGGAGTCACAAGGGGTACCACCTACCTAGTTATTATTAATTAAAGACCCTTAACTATATTATTATTATTTACCTATCCTAAACTAATTAGTTAAGTCAATCTAACTTAACTAAATAAAGTAGTTGAACTACTTCAACTTATTTTGAAGGAATAAAAGTTGAATGGGAAGAAGAAACAAAGGGGGAATAGAAGGAGAAAGTAAGACTAAGGTTTTCTCTTTTGATTTCATAAGATAGTTTCAATTTACATTCATTCTTGAGTTATTCAAAGCCTAATTATCTTTGTGAAAACATGGTCTTATTGTAGACAGCAAGGTTGAAGATTGAACCAAACCTTTCAAACTCTTGTTTTAGAGGTGTTGATCCATCCTTGATAGTCTGTGTATTCTTGTTTGTTTATGAATTATTTTTCATGGCTGATAAAGAATATCTTGCATAGTCAAATTGGCGGCAGTTTGTGGCAAGTTGATCCAGATTATAAATTTCAGTTTTACTTGATTGTCGGAGTCTTTTTGTATGGTGTTCATCGGGGATCTTTAAATAAGACTTTGGTCCATGCCTTCATAGGGGTTTTGTAAAGATAAAAGCACTGTTGATATCTCATAATGAAATAAATCATATTGTTATTTTGTCTTATATATGTGTAATTATGACTTGGTTACTTTTCACTTTTTGATCTCCCTGTTTACTTTTCGTAATTTGTATATATTTCATAAACTTATATAAATTTTATTTTATACTGCAATATTCTTTTCATTAATAAATCAGACTTAATCCTAGTAACTAATACTTATGGATTGAGAGAATATTTTTGAGGCTATAAAACCAAGGGTGATATTCCTGACTATATTGTTCTAGCCAAGCAAGATTTGAAAATGATTAAGGTAATTCATAACTTTTCCTCAACACTCTGTACTATCCACCAAACGCGTGGTACCGTGATCCTCAAGTTTGACTCTTGAAATAAAAGGTGTTGTAGCAAATTCACAATCAATCATGTGAAATGTAGTCTACACATATAGTGCATATTTGGACCGTATCATCTTGATTCTTGAATCAGATTGGGTGATTTCAAGACCAATAAATTAATGCAACAATCCCAAATCACTCATGGAAAACTTGTCGTGCAAGGTCGACTTAACCACAACAATAGATGATGTTGAACTCCGTGTGATAAATAATTCATCTACATAGAGAACTAACAACAAGAGAGATTCAACTTGTTGAAGAATGTAAACATTAAGATATGAATTACAATGAGAGAAACCTTGGGACATCAAGAAGGAATCCATCTTTGCATACCATGTGTGTGGTGCTTGCTTGAGGCCATACAAAGATTTCCATAATATGTAGATAAGAGATGAATCCTAGATATACCCCTACGGTTGTTCCATGTATATCTCCTCCTCAAGATGCTTGTGAAGAAATGCATGAACCTCCCAACATTGAGCTATCGTAGTGAAGAGCACAAGTCAAATGGAATCCATCTTTGCAACAGGTACAAATTTATCATTGTAGTCTATGCCATGTACTTATGAGAATCCTTATGCTACAAGCCATGCTTTGTACTTACTCACAAATCCATTTGCTACCATATTTTCTTTTTAAATCCATTTTCACAAAACAAGATTTCTACTAGGAGGTAGGGTAACCATCTCCCAAGTTTGGTTCTACATCTTAGACTAATACTTTTCATCAATGGAAACCTCCCAATATGGACTACCTACAACTTATGCATAAGACTATGGATCTATATCAATGACCATGTAATAATGGATGAGCATTGTTACCACACAATCTAGCACCTTAGTGCAAAGCCCTCACAAGGAACAAGGCTAGTGGAACATCAAAATATGTCAGCATTGTCACCTAGGAAACAATTTCCCTCTCTTTAGTGAAGGGGTAAATCCAACACACAATGGAGGCTTCCCTACTAGCCTCCAAGAATCCCCCAGGCAAGACACTATCAATTCTAGGGCCTCCTAGTTAGCTACTCAGTCTACCACCAATGAAATAAGATAGCGAGAGTAAGGATAAGATGGTAAGTAAAAACAATTTCCATATTTGAAGAGATGAGGATCTAGGTCAATCTAGGAGGTTTTCCAAGTCAAATTAAGGCTAAAGAGGATCCCCAAACACTACAAAAGATGAAGAAGCTAAAGGTTGTTTTAAAACTTGGAAAAAGATATTAAATTACAATGGGAAAACAAGTTATTAAAGCAACAATAAAATCATCCCTTTAACAAGTAATAAACCAATGAAATAAGAGGGCTAAAACATGAATTAAATTATGATTTTATTTATTAACAAAATCATAAATTTAAGATGCATATAACAACCCTAAAACCCTAGACGTCCATCCCTAGATGGTTATAATAATAAATCATCAATGTAATTTAAGGTTTTTAAGTGTTTATTGGGTCAACAACATGCATAAACATTCAAAACGTCTAAGTTTTTTTATGGCTGAAAATGAATATTTGTTGTTTAAAACCCTAATCTAACCCTAAAACAGTAAAAATAGAGTAAAATTCAAAAATTAATGATTGACTATTGGGAGAGTGACTAATGACTAATATATTTTTGGGCATATGGGGTCAATTAAGAACTCCTTTGGAGAGAAGTGAGTGGATCTAGGGTGATATCTAGAGTTTGTTCACTACTAACCCTATAATATCCTCTTAGGATATCACTATATCTTTAAATACAAATTCAAGGGAAGGTTCTTTACTAGTAACCTTCCAAGAGCTTTAATAAGAAGGGTTTGTTCAAGAAAAATCCAAGAGAATGCTCAACCAACATTAGAGAAACAACATTACACTTAAATGCATTCATAAACAAAACCATAAGATAACAAGAGACTACTTACTCAAGAAATTTTTCATCCATCAAATCCCTAGCAATGAATATACATGAAGCAACAAAGCATCCACACGCACATCCACTCAAAAAAGTCACTCTAACTAGCCATCCATAACATTTTTCATAAGAGAGAATGTAAAAGTATATAAGTAGTGATGTATCTCCACAAGTAGCAATTATTTACAAGTGAGAAGTGCTTCTCTTACTTATATGGTAGGTCTAGCACACTTCTCACACAGAATCCCTAAAAACATAAAATAATGCCTTTGTCTCTCACAAATCCTAGAGATAAGTCAACAACACATAAAAATATATGAGACATGAATGGATAGGTCACTATGACCCCCAATGATGCCTCCAAGATAAAGTAAAGTAGCTCAAAAATCAAATTTTCCCTCATAAATGTGACCTCAAACTCACATGTGTGGCACATGTGGCATGAAGAAGTGGATGACTCACTCAAATAGGTAGTGTAGGGG
>JZKD02S1626707.1:142482-161566 GCA_000966675.3 Picea glauca
TCTTTTCAATTTTTTAGACATAACTAAATCAAATGAAACTACCTAAGAATGCATGAAGTCAAGTAATAACTAAAAATAAACAAGTAAGAAATCACAATCAAGATGCATAAAGGAAGCATACAAAAATACCTACTACTTTAGAGAAGCTTACTCATCCTACTCTACTCTACTTGAAATAAGAAAAAGAAAAAAAAAAAACTAGGTAAAATCATACAACCATTGTAACCACCCTAGCATCTCATATAGGTCAAAAATTCTACCCTTGTGCTTAGTTATGACCCAAAACAAGGATATGTCAACCACAAAATGATCATGAGCTTGTACAAATATTACACCATCACCAAAAATAGAATCCAACACATGAGGATGGACAAGAGCAATAAAATCATGCCAAGATTGGCATATGTATCCACCAATGTGCTTTATCCATATTTGAATGGGGTTGCAATATGACAACGATGGTTTATCCTTTCTCCATGCAATTTCTTCATGATGAAACCCTTGCATTTCATAAGGATGATCCACACACTTTAAGAAGTGGTTTCCATGGATTTCATGTACAATTTCATTCCTCAAAACTTGAGATGTCATGATAATAAATTTGAAGAATACCTCATGGTTTCTCAACAAAGATATAAATGAAAATGAGGTGTAAATTCAAATCTTGGGAAAAAAAATTACTCCAAACTTAGGGCTTGTTTCCCTTATATATGTGGTTTGAAATTATTCTAACAAACTATAAATTGAAAACATTCTTGCCCCATAGATATTTTTGCACCCAAAACATAATTCCCAACTTGACTTTCAATGACAAATCTAGGACCAAATGAGGAAATACATGGCTAGAAATTCCTTCTATGTAATCTTGCAAACCTCATTTAATTTACAGCCACAAAAGGGTGATTTACCATTTATTTTTCATGCACAAATTCTTCAAAATTTAGATGAAATGATGGCTAAAAATTTATGCATTTTTGTTGAGATTTGGGTACCTTGGAAAGTGGTCCCCTTGTGTTTGTGAGCTTATAAACACACGTGGGAAGTACTTTGTACCTTGTACCATGTACTTTATGTCTAATTTCCCTTTGACTTAGGAGATTTAAGTCAAAAGTGAAATTTGGTCATTTTAGCCTAAAATGACAATTAATTCACTTTGTGGGTGAATTAAGGGACATAAAGTGAAACTATAGAAACTTAAGTAAAGTGGGTTTTGAGTTGAGATTTACTTGAGATGATCTCAACCATTGACTTAGGATGAGATGAGATGATCTCATCCACCCATTTATTAGGTTTCCTCATGCATCCTTAAGGGGGCTGCATAGGGCAAAGGAGAGCTCAATTATTCACTTGATCACCTTGAGAGTTTGGTGAGGAGTACAGAGGTGAGAATTCAGAGGAGAGCTCAGCAAGCTAGGGCACACATGTTCATGGAGATCGCAAGGAATGTTTGAGTCTCGTTTATTTGTGTTGAGTGTATTTGCTAGGAGGAGGGCGCATGTCTACCTAGTATCATTTTGTGTGTAGATTTCTTGTTTCTGATTTGTGAGTTATGGAGAGGGCAAGCAAAGGTCAGTTTGCATGCAAGGGTTCTTCAATCAGCAAAGAGACAAAGCAAGGGTGCAAGTATCTTCAGGCATAGTCAAGGAAGGAGGGGGCACACTCTTCTAGGGGAGCTCATCCCAAGGAACCATTGCAGAGCTTGTGTTGAGCTTGTCGAGTATCAGGTTCCTTTGTATTTATCTTCCTTATTGTATTACATGCTTGAAGCACACTATATATATATATACATTCATCTCAAATTGGTTTTCCCCTGGGGGGGGGTTATCTAGGGTCATGTTCACCAAAAATACCTGTGTTCATTTCATGTATGTTAGAGTTTAGAACAACATTATTTCAGCACTAATAGATCTCTAGGTGTGTTATATAGCTTATGGTATGCATGTGCTAACATCTTGTGACAAAATTACATGCTAGAGCACCCATTTGGTCTATGTAACCGTAACAAATCGGCGAAGAATTTACTGAATAGTTTATTGTCCTAAAACAACAACAAACCATTGTTAGACAGTTGAAACTCAGAGCCAACTTGAGGTCAAAGACAAACCTAGTTGGCAGCTTGATAGGACCTGGAAAATATTCATGGTATCATAGCTTCGTGGTTGATTTTTGTTGATTTTTGGATAGCATATTGAGGGGTTGTTTTAGACACCTTTTGGGCCAATTTTGTGGACAAACATTAACAGAGTTTAGTGGCAGCTTGTTGGTAGAATTTTGTGGAGGTTTGTAGAGCAATCGGTGGACACTTTCATCGATCTCTTTTCACACCTACGTGGTAGGAGTGAGGCTGATTTTTTCACGACCTCTTTTCACACCTATATTGCTAGGAGTGAGGTCGGTGTTCGTTTGCCTCTTTTCACACATGTGTTGACAGGAGTGAGGCAATGTTCCTTTGCAGTTGTAGCATTATAGTGCATGCATTCGACAATGATGTCAGCATCTCATATGCATGCGGAGGATAGGCTAGTTGGAGCTAGCAACTGGTCACCTTGGAAGGCCAGGATCATTTTTGTCTTAGAGGACCTTGAACTATGGGATATAGTTGAGGAAGTTGTTCTTGTTCCCCCTGCTACTACTCCCATATTGTTAGCAGAGTTCAGGAAGAGGAACAACAAGGCAAAGAGGANGTGTTGAACGTAGAGTGCATGATAACCTCAACAATATCTGGAACTCCAAGCCCTGCACTCTGCATGAATAAAAAAATCATTTTATATCTCACCACAAAAATATCAATAAAAAGAGGCAGGGTGATATGATCACCTTGGTATATTAAAAATTAAAGGAAATGTGACAAAAATGTTTTATTTCATTTTTTCTTTTCAATTTTTTAGACATAACTAAATCAAATGAAACTACCTAAGAATGCATGAAGTCAAGTAATAACTAAAAATAAACAAGTAAGAAATCACAATCAAGATGCATAAAGGAAGCATACAAAAATACCTACTACTTTAGAGAAGCTTACTCATCCTACTCTACTCTACTTGAAATAAGAAAAAGAAAAAAAAAAAACTAGGTAAAATCATACAACCATTGTAACCACCCTAGCATCTCATATAGGTCAAAAATTCTACCCTTGTGCTTAGTTATGACCCAAAACAAGGATATGTCAACCACAAAATGATCATGAGCTTGTACAAATATTACACCATCACCAAAAATAGAATCCAACACATGAGGATGGACAAGAGCAATAAAATCATGCCAAGATTGGCATATGTATCCACCAATGTGCTTTATCCATATTTGAATGGGGTTGCAATATGACAACGATGGTTTATCCTTTCTCCATGCAATTTCTTCATGATGAAACCCTTGCATTTCATAAGGATGATCCACACACTTTAAGAAGTGGTTTCCATGGATTTCATGTACAATTTCATTCCTCAAAACTTGAGATGTCATGATAATAAATTTGAAGAATACCTCATGGTTTCTCAACAAAGATATAAATGAAAATGAGGTGTAAATTCAAATCTTGGGAAAAAAAATTACTCCAAACTTAGGGCTTGTTTCCCTTATATATGTGGTTTGAAATTATTCTAACAAACTATAAATTGAAAACATTCTTGCCCCATAGATATTTTTGCACCCAAAACATAATTCCCAACTTGACTTTCAATGACAAATCTAGGACCAAATGAGGAAATACATGGCTAGAAATTCCTTCTATGTAATCTTGCAAACCTCATTTAATTTACAGCCACAAAAGGGTGATTTACCATTTATTTTTCATGCACAAATTCTTCAAAATTTAGATGAAATGATGGCTAAAAATTTATGCATTTTTGTTGAGATTTGGGTACCTTGGAAAGTGGTCCCCTTGTGTTTGTGAGCTTATAAACACACGTGGGAAGTACTTTGTACCTTGTACCATGTACTTTATGTCTAATTTCCCTTTGACTTAGGAGATTTAAGTCAAAAGTGAAATTTGGTCATTTTAGCCTAAAATGACAATTAATTCACTTTGTGGGTGAATTAAGGGACATAAAGTGAAACTATAGAAACTTAAGTAAAGTGGGTTTTGAGTTGAGATTTACTTGAGATGATCTCAACCATTGACTTAGGATGAGATGAGATGAGATGATCTCATCCACCCATTTATTAGGTTTCCTCATGCATCCTTAAGGGGGGTGCATAGGGCAAAAGAGAGCTCAATTGTTCACTTGATCACCTTGAGAGTTTGGTGAGGAGTACAGAGGTGAGAATTCAGAGGAGATCTCGGCAAGCTAGGGCACACATGTTCATGGAGATCACAAGGAATGTTTGAGTCTCGTTTATTTGTGTTGAGTGTATTTGCTAGGAGGAGGGCACATGTCTACCTGGTATCATTTTGTGTGTAGATTTATTGTTTCTGATTTGTGAGTTATGGAGAGGGCAAGCAAAGGTCAGTTTGCATGCAAGGGTTCTTCAATCAGCAAAGAGACAGAGCAAGGGCGCAAGTATCTTCATGCATAATCAAGGAAGGAGGGGGCGCACTCTTCTAGGGGCGCTCATCCCAAGGAACCATTGCAGAGCTTGTGTTGAGCTTGTCGAGTATCAGGTTCCTTTGTATTTATCTTCCTTATTGTATTACATGCTTGAAGCACACTATATATATATACATTCATCTCAAATTGGTTTTCCCCTGGCGGGGGGGGGGGGTTATCCAGGGTCATGTTCACCAAAAATACCTGTGTTCATTTCATGTATGTTAGAGTTTAGAACAACATTATTTCAGCACTAATAGATCTCTAGGTGTGTTATATAGCTTATGGTATGCATGTGCTAACATCTTGTGACAAAATTACATGCTAGAGCACCCATTTGGTCTATGTAACCGTAACAAATCGGCGAAGAATTTACTGAATAGTTTATTGTCCTAAAACAACAACAAACCATTGTTAGACAGTTGAAACTCAGAGCCAACTTGAGGTCAAAGACAAACCTAGTTGGCAGCTTGATAGGACCTGGAAAATATTCATGGTATCATAGCTTCGTGGTTGATTTTTGTTGATTTTTGGATAGCATATTGAGGGGTTGTTTTAGACACCTTTTGGGCCAATTTTGTGGACAAACATTAACAGAGTTTAGTGGCAGCTTGTTGGTAGAATTTTGTGGAGGTTTGTAGAGCAATCGGTGGACACTTTCATCGATCTCTTTTCACACCTACGTGGTAGGAGTGAGGCTGATTTTTTCACGACCTCTTTTCACACCTATATTGCTAGGAGTGAGGTCGGTGTTCGTTTGCCTCTTTTCACACATGTGTTGACAGGAGTGAGGCAATGTTCCTTTGCAGTTGTAGCATTATAGTGCATGCATTCGACAATGATGTCAGCATCTCATATGCATGCGGAGGATAGGCTAGTTGGAGCTAGCAACTGGTCACCTTGGAAGGCCAGGATCATTTTTGTCTTAGAGGACCTTGAACTATGGGATATAGTTGAGGAAGTTGTTCTTGTTCCCCCTGCTACTACTCCCATATTGTTAGCAGAGTTCAGGAAGAGGAACAACAAGGCAAAGAGGATGATATGTGATTCAGTGCGGGATCAGATCATTCCCCACTTGACTCAGAAAGCTTGGGCATTTGAGATGTGGGCATCTCTATGCAAGCTTTATGAGAGCTCTAACGAGAACCGAAATATGGTTCTTCACGATTGACTCAGGGGCATTCCTATGCTCTAGGATGAGTCGGTCACTTCTTTCCTTGGTCGATACACCCAGATCATAGATGAGTTTAGAGCCGTTGGAGAGGTGGTGGACCCAGATTCTATGGTGAGGACATCCTTAAACAACGTTACCAAACCATGGGGTCCATTCGTTTCTGGCATTGTTTCCAGGGAGGTCATTCCCACTTCGGAGAGGATGTGGGATGATTTCATTCAGGAGGAAACTAGACTTATATCATAGGCTTTTGGATAGCAACTGACAGTGCAGGGTGATGAGGATCTTTCTCTTTGCACAAAGGGCAAGAAGAAGACCGGTCGAGGAGGTCGACAGGGTCCCAATTTTGGGGCCCCACTGTTGGATACACCGACCACACTGAGAGGGGGGGTGAATCGGTGTAGGGATATTTTTAAAACTTCCCCTTCACAAAACTCCTTAGTTAGCAATCTCCAATTACTCATCACTTATTGTTGTCATTTATAACCAGTTAAATGTGAACATACATCAGAAACAAATATCATCAATAAGTCATCACCACAAGGAACACAAAGAACACAAGATGTATGTACAATTTTCTTTTTATTACAGACTACAATCCTTGGGTTATCAGCAACAATTGAATAGAGTTACAACTCCACAAGAGCACCAGCTCTACAATGCAAGACTCAGCTTACACAACTCAGCACCAACTAAGAAGAGGAATTAATCCTCAACAGATACCAATATGTCAACAGGTATGCGACCTGTCAATAGTGCAGCACGCATATGTACGCGTCCTACCAGTAGTACAGCTCGCGTATGTACGCGACTAGTCTGTACTATAGCATGCGTATGCCTTCTCAGTAATTAGGGTTTTCTCTCTATGGAAAACTTAGATCCTTTACAACCTTCAATCACATCTACTTATGTCTTTGATTGTCCAATATGAACCATAACCAATCACAACACATCTATGCTCTCCCACAACTTACTCATGCTCCTCAACCATACAATATGAGTGCTACTTAATCATGTATAAGCAACCAGTATACTATGGCAATCATATCAGTACTGAACCATAAGATTGTTGCTCACTCTATCAATCAACCAACATAACCATATCACAACAGCCATACGGAGAATGCCCTAAGCATTCACCATACAATAAGCAAGACTATCTATCAAGACAACTAGGTAACCATACCAGAGTTTCTATGGCAGATCTGAGCCCATAGAATGCAGATCTGGAACTTGCTTCAGACTTCAAGAACTTGGCATCAGCTCACACTCAAGTCTCCATTGGCATCCATGAGAACTTGCAATCCCTCTCTTACTCATAATAGATCTTCAAGTTATGCTCAAGAGATGATTTTCATAAGAGACCCTTGCTTCTTATTTATACTCTCCAAGTAGCTTCCTTAGAAGCATATTCTAGGCCATTTTGTCCACAGCCACTTTGTCCACATAGTCACCTATGTCCAACTTTGCCCAATTTGCCACGTGTCAATGTATCAAATAACCACTTGATCACTTAACCCATTTTCTTCATTTTAGGGTTAACCTTCTTATAACCACTTTCCATAATTAGAAAGTTCTTCATTTACTTTATTATTTAAATAATTCTCCTTGACTTTGTCACTTCACTTTATTATTTAAATAATCATCTTTTATTTTGTCACTTCACTTTATTATTTAAATAATATTTTTTGACTTTGTCACTTCACTTTATTATTTAAATAATCCTCCTTACTTTATCACTTCACTTTAAATAATCATCTTTGACTTTGTCACTTCACTTTATTATTTAAATAATCCTCTTTGATTTTGTTACTTCACTTTATTATTTAAATAATCATTTTTTACTTTGTCACTTCACTTTATTATTTAAATAATCCTCCTTTATTTTGTCACTTCACTTTATTATTTAAATAATCATTTTTTACTTTGTCACTTCACTTTATTATTTAAATAATCCTCCTTGATTTTGTCACTTCACTTTATTATTTAAATAATCCTCTTTGACTTTGTCACTTCACTTTATTATTTAAATAATTTCTTCTTTGCAAGCACTTTGACTTCTTTGACCTTTTGGGGCTTCAAGCCAACATATGAGAGTCCTCCAACTTTGTAAGGCCATACTCTCAAACCGTGAGGAGTTATGTGACGTTCCACATACCATCGGAAATGGCTTGACAATCACTATTCATCTAGGATAGTTTCACTGACAAATTCACTGATCTCCATCTCATTATTCCATAATTAAGCATGGGTTCTCTAATCACACTTCTAGGATAACTCAACTGCAAAGCGTCTTCCCGTGAGGACTTTCAACATAAGGGGACCACTTTGGATTTCACTGCAAAGTGTCTTCCCGTGAGGGCTTTCACCATAAGGGGACCACTTTGGATTTCACCGCAAAGTGTCTTCCCATGAGGGATTTCACAATAAGGGGACCACTTTGGAGTTCATCCATTTGTACAACCATGACAAGACAATAACCACTTTGGAGTTCATCGCAAAGCGTTTTCCCGTGAGGTATTTCACCATAAGGGGACCACTTTGGAGTTCATCCATTTGTACAACCATGACAAGACAATAATGAGTCATCTTTACATCAATCCAACTATGCATCATATATCAATGACAACTCATTGATCCATCTTCATCTATGCATACGACTATGACTCCTCTTGGCATCAATCCATTGACATCAAGGTCAATACATGATCCATTAATCACTACATCAATATACTATGACAAGACATTGTTCCTTTGACATCAATCCTTTGGCATCAATGACAACATGATGCAACACCCACCACAGGGAGGAGAGAGAATCAGTGGTCCAAATAGAGACTTGAGCATACTGAGATGCTTTTCTTGTAGGGAGAAGGGTCACTATGCAGGACAATGTCCCAAGAAGAAGAAGAAGAAGAAGCATGATGTTTAAGCAGTGACAACAGAGGAGGTTGAGTTCGATGAAAAGTTTGTGAGAGAGTGTGCATTCGTGACTACTTTGTCTATTGTTACACCATCCAACATCAGATGGGGAGACAGATTTGAGGAGGACCTACTGACTCATAGTAGTGAATCAGAGGGAGCTCTGACTCAAGTTTCATGGACACCATCATTAGGGGTGACTGGTCCACCCGGGACAGCTTCAGTTTTAGATTTGTTGAGATAGAGGGTTGGTGTAGGGGCTTTAGAGCATCAGAGATTGATGAAGAGGAGTAGCAGGGCACCATGGAGGCTTGAGCCTCACTTGGCTACAGGGACGAGAAGATCAGGTTCAGGTTTAGGTGGAAGCTACTTTGCGAGAGGCCAAGTTGAGGATATTAGTGAGATGTCGAGATCCCGGTGTTCTTGGTGAGATACCAAGAGGGGGAGACTCTTGGTGAGATTCCAAGAGAGTGACTCCTAGTGAGATGCCAAGAGTAGTGATGGTTGGCAAGATGCCAGGAGGTAGAAATCCTTGGTGGGAGGCTGAGGTGGAGATCTTTGGTTTGATACCAAGATCTAGGTGACCTTGGATAGGTGGAGAGACACTTCCATCTATGGACCATGTAGATTGACCAGATCTGTGTCAGACTACTTTCATTGATCAGGGTACAACCATACTCACCGATTATTTTCCAGTAGGCAACCATGTCCACTGCAGGGATGAGATTGGGGGTGAAGGTAACTTTCCTCGGTAAGAGGGACTGTTGAGATTTGAGTACCTTGGAAAGTAGTCCTCTTGTGTTTGTGAGCTTCTAAACACATGTGGGAAGTACTTTGTACCTTTTACCATGTACTTTATGTCTAATTTCACTTTGACTTAGGAGATTTAAGTCAAAAGTGAAATTTGGACATTTTAGCCTAAAATGTCAATTAATTCACTTTGTGGGTGAATTAAGGGACATAAAGTGAAACTACGGAAACTTAAGTAAAGTGGGTTTTGAGTTGATATTTACTTGAGATGATCTCAACCATTGACATAGGATGAGATGGGATGATCTCATCCACCCATTTATTAGGTTTCCTCATGCATTTTTAAGGAGGGCGCATAGGGCAAATGAGAGCTCAATTGTTCACTTGATCACCTGGAGAGTTTGGTGAGGAGTAGAGAGGTGAGAATTCAGAGGAGAGCTTAGAAATCTAGGGCGCACATGTTCATGGAGAGCGCAAGGCAGGTTTGAGTCTCATTTATTTGTGTTGAGTGTATTTGCTAGGAGGAGGGCGCATTTCTACCTAGTAGCATTTTGTGTGGAGCTTTCTTGTTTATGATTTGTGGGTTGTGGAGAGGGAAAGAAAAAGGCAGTTTGCATACAAGGGTTCTTCAATCAACAAAGAGACAGAGCAAGGGCTCAAGTATCTTCAGGCATAGTCAAGGAAGGAGGGGGCGCACTCTTCTAGGGGCGCACATCCCAAGGAACCATTGCAGAGCTTGTGTTGAGCTTGCAGAGTATCAGTTTCCTTTGCATTTATCTTACTTTTTGTATTACATGCTTGAAGCACACTATATATATACATTCATCTCAAACTAGTTTTCCCTGAGGGGGTTTTATCCAGGGTCATGTTGACCAAAAATACCTATGTTCATTTCATGTATGTTAGAGTTTAGAACAACATTATTTCAGCACTAATAGATCTCTAGGTATGTTATATATCTTATGGTATGCATGTGCTAACATCTTGTGACAAAACTACATGCTAGAGCACCCATTTGGCCTATGTAACCATAAGAAATCAACGAAGAAGTTACTGAACAGTTTGTTGTCCTAAAACAACAGCAAACCCTTGTTAGACAGATGAAACTTAGAGCCAACTGGAGGTCAAAGACAGACCTAGTTGGCATCTTGATAGGACTGGGAAAATCTTCAATTTTCACCATTGAAATCAAATCCTTTTGATAGCAAATTTGTTGCCCTATCTATGAGACAATGTGGCTAGAAAATTTTTGAATATTCATTGTCATACACATGCCCCATAGAATAAAATAAAACACCATCATCCTTCATAAAAAAATGTCTGTAAATTACCCATAGAAAATCATGCATTTTCATATTCAACAACATGTTCTCCAATCTAAAAATTTCCTAAGTTATCCATAAGAAAACATGGCTAGAAATTAATCATGCAATTTTATGATCCCTATCAAAATGAAAAAAAAAATTATATCCCATTTCTTCCTTTCAATATGTAGAATATCATGTATATTTTCAATCTCATGACCATCATGTTCTTTATCAAATGAGAAATTGACCAAATCCAAGGGTTTCTCTACAAACTCTTCCTTTTCAAAATCATCGAAGGATGCATCATAAAAAAAATTGGAAAGGAGTACAACTCACCAAACCTTTGTCTTCGTGCAAAGGAGAAATCGAAGCTTAAATGTTCTCACCATCTAGGTCTTCATCAAAGTGTTCCTCTTTAATGGACTCATGAGGTTGTTCTTGCTCTTCTTCATCTTTGGGTCCTTCTTTAATGGAATCCCGAGGTGTTTGATCTTTACAACCCTCATCAAAGTCTTCATGTATGGAATGATGACGTTCTTTGTCAACATGTTCTTCGTGTGCTTGATGAATTTTCTCATCAACATCTTCTTCATGCTCTTGATCTTCAATGAAGTCTTCATCTTCAATAGGGTTAAGAAGAACTTCTTCTTCTAAGGCTGTCATTGGATCTTGAAAATTGTCCCCATACCTTTGAAGCCTAGGTCCCCAATGCTTGAGAAAATTTTCAATGGAATAATCAATAGAAGATATACTCCTTGGACTACAAGAATGTATAACCCAATCCCTTTGTTTTCCTTCAAGAGAGTAACGAAGGAATCTCATCAACACATCCTCGTGCATGAAATTGATTTTTGAATCATATTTCAAGAAATTTACAACATGGAAAATGGAAAAAAGAGAATCACCATCAAATTTTGGAGGATCGTCTACCCATTCTGCACAAAAAAGATTTGGGTACCCAGGAATTCACTTAACATCAACAACATTATATTTCTCATGAAATTCCCATAGTGCCATTCTTCTTCACTTGAAAATATACAATTTGATATGGAATATGAAAATACAATATGATACCTCGTACCGAAAGTGTGGAGTTGTCAAGGTGAGTTTTCAATGCCTTTACAATGGTTCTTGCTTAACCCTACAAGAACAAAGTCTTCAAAATCTATAAGGAAAAATGATTGTGTTCCTCCAATGGGGTAGCTAGATGAGTATACTTAGATAAGTCTTTGGTTTCTACTCAAAAATATGTTGAATCATAGAATTCAGATAACCAAGGAGAAAGACTAGATTATCCCCAATAATGACACCAAAATGTCATCACACAATATTGCACCTTAGTGCAAAGCCTTCACAAGGTGCAAATATGAGTGGAATATGGAAGTCTTGTCATGATTGTCACCTAGAAAACTACTTCCCTCATTTTAGTGAAGAACAAGTCCAACACAAAGGATTCTTCCCTAGTAGCCCCTAGGGTTCCTAAGGTAAGACAAGTCAAGTCCTAGGTCACCTATGTAACTACCTAAATTACCACCAACAGATTATGATATTTTATTTATAGAGTAGGTGGTTACTCAAAGTAAATTGTAGATTTAGGGGTTGCTCTCTTTAGGGTTATTTTAGAGGGTTCATTAACTGACTATCTAATGAAAAATTATCCCCAAATAGTCTAGATATTAAAATTAGTTAGGGATGTTATAACAGTAGTGTATTTAAGCGACTTAAATAGATTACAAACAAGTGAATTTTAGGGCTAAAATAAGGAATAAAGCTAGGGTTTAAGTAACTTATTAATTCTGAAAATTCAAGAGCATGTAAGAACCAATAAAACGAAGATATCCATCCCTAAAATTGTTGTATTACAAAATAGCTAGGTCGATTGTCCAAAAGAGATGATTTTAGGTCAAACACATGCAAGAAAACTCTAGGATTTTAGGTCAAAATATGCAAGAAAAACCCTAGACGTTTAGGTTTTTTTATGACTGAAAATTAAATGTAAGCTAAACAAACCCTAGATTTATTATAAAACAAAGAAAAAAATTTGAATTTTGAATTTAAGATTGACTAGATGAGAAAATACTAATGCCTACTAATTTTTTTGGAGATATGGGGTCAACTAAGGACTCTCTTGAGAAAGTGTAAGTGAAACTAGGGTGATAGTTAGGGTTTTCCACTACAAACCCTAGTAAATCCACCTAGACCCTTATAAGCTTCAAGATAGTTCAAGGGGGAGATACTCCACTAGTAATCTTCCAAGAGATTTGGAGAAGGGACTTGTTCAATAAAATAGAAAGAGAGTGTAGCACCACCACTAGAGAAGCATAACTACACTTACAATCATCATAAACAAAAACCATAAATATTTAGAGAGACCACTTACTCAAGAAATTGATTCATCCACAAAACCCTAGCCAAGAACATCAATGAAATTTTGTAAAGCATCCTCAAGACATCCTCCTCAAAAAGTTTCTTCAGTTATCCATCCATAGCAAAAATATAGTCATGACAGCAGCCAAGTAGTGTTCTCCATTAGTTCTAGTAATGAGTTACAAATGAGAGGTGCTTCTCTTTTTATATGAAGAGATCTCGCAACCCTCTCAATATAAAAGTAATATTCCTCTATATTTTATCTTAATAAAATATTAAATATCATTATCTCTTTACAAGCCCTATATATATGGTAAAATATACATAAAATATGAGGTGGTTATGCCACCTATGCAACAATGTCCATGATACATGAGTGAATGAGTTAAAAGACCCCAAATATGCTCCTTAGATCAAGTAAACTCTTCTTAAGTGCCAATTTGTCCTCCTCACATGTACGAACAAATCACACATGTGGCACATGTGGGCTCCCAAGAGTGGATGCCTCACTCAAATCATGTGAAAATGCATTAAGATGGGCTCAAAAGTGAAATATTCCCTCCAAAGGGTGCAACATTTCATACAATAGGTGAAACGTCCTCTCTCAAAGGGTGCAAGGACCTCAAAAAGAAGCCAATGACCTTGAAAAGAAGTGGAACGACATCCATCAAGCATGCAAGTGGTCTCATCAACATCTTGCAAAGGAAAAAGGCTCAATCCAAGTTATCTCCATGCAAAGTACATCATCCAAAGTAAGGCCCAAGTGACCCAAAGTAGTCATCAATCTGAAGGTATGTATACAGTTCTAATGCAATATAAAAAGTGAGTCATGTAAAATGTAAATGCCATTAGGTAGATGACATTAAGAATCATATTCTAATTTCACAATAACTCATAGAATTCATACAATTTACCAAGTTTAGGTATGATGGGGGCATCATTAACCTTTATTACATGTGTCAACACCCAAGAAGAGAAGTAGTTCCCAAGAAAAACCATCAAGGATCATGTGTAGTGATAGATGTTATGATTTGGTGGGTAAATTCATGAGTTGCAATGCACAACCATGTGGGGTTGTTTAAGATATTCATCCACGTGAGTGTATTTGAAGTATGAGGGAGCATTTATGCATTTAGTTACCCTTTCTTCAGCATTATGTCTCACTACCCCTTATTTGACTCTCTCCTTTATATCTCCTTTTTTGGATTTTGACTTTTATTTGAATTCATTTAGTCCTTTTTTAGATATGCATTTTATTGCATAGGACTTGGGATAATGGCCTCAAAGTGAGTGGGAATTTCTAATGCTTTATTTTCTTTGTTTTTTCTTTACTTTTCTTTTCTCTTTTTTTTTTCTCTTCACCTCGAGCTTATATCTCCTCTAGGGTGACACTCTTCTCATGGAACTATGAAGCATGAACATTTTTTGTGTGACATATGACAACCAACCCATGAGTGGGATGACAAAAAAAGGAATGTTGGAGAGTGTTAAGTATGGATTGGGATATGGACATGCTACACCTTTCAAATCCCCCTAGTAGTACAAATCAACCCAAGAATGAAAACACTTATTTAGAAGATGATGATGATAACCAAGGTGAAAAAAGGAAAAAGGAACAAATTTAAATCATCATGATCGATTATCTGAATCAACCAACAATCATTACTTTCATGATAAGTACATAAGGTGCACTCAATATGAAACAATGAAATAATGTACCCCGTGTATGTCAAGCACCATAATCATCAAATGTGAGTGACTTGAGCAAATGTGGGAAGCATCTTTGGTCAACTATCTACGAAGAACCATCGATATCGTCTATGGAACTATTGTTTGTGATAAGAATCACAAGAGAAAATACCCTCTAGTTACCCCTAGATGTCAGTGGGTAACACTCCCAACATAGAAGCTCATAAATACATATTTTATTTTCATCCCAATTGACAGTTTCTCAACATACATGCCAAAAAGTTCAGGATCATTGAACATAGGTTCACCATTTGAATTGAACAATTTTACAATTTCCTTCTCCTTCTTTGTGTTATATACCCTAATCTAGTCAATTGGTGTCAATATTTCAATTCTTCAAGTTCTCTCTAGTTTACGATTGAAAGCAAATGCTTCTCTTCTATAAGGGAGGTTTTCTAGGAGGAATACATGCAAGTGGTCATACACTAGCTTTTGTAGGTGATTAGACCACCTAGACTTTATAGAAAGTCCACAACATTTACATTCATGATACCCTTATGTTACAAGACCTGTGATGTTATTGTTTATGAAACACATTTGATCAAAATAATATAGTTGTACCAAATTAAGTATGCCAAATAACTCTATGGATATAAACAAATCAATCAACATGCTTACTTGAGCAAACCCTTGGTCTTGGATAATTGTGTGTGGTGTATGCACATATGCCATGCAATATAAAATCCCTCTCCATCAGTATGGGTTTTGATACATCTCATACCTATATCCCTTCCCATAATTTCTTCAATTCATCGATCAATGGTTGGAGGTAGGCATCAATTCTTTTAACTTTTCTTCTAATAGGTACTATAAGAGCCAACATAAGATGTTCATTATTCACGGACAAGCGTGGGGGGGTATTGTTATTGATCTCTACCATTCGCCAAACATAAGAGTTGTTGTTTTGGAAGGAACATAGGTTAACTCCATTCATGACTATGCTCAATCGAAGGCTTCATACTTCTTCCTTGAATTTATTAGGGCATGTATCCTCTATATGTTTCATGGCTATTGAGTTCAACATAACTCCTATCTCACTTTTGTGTGAGGGATGCCATCCCTATAACATAGTTAATCCTTTTCAATGAAAGAGCCTTTGAATCCTTGGGATTATAGGTATATACCTCAATATATTATGAGGAGGACTATTATCCCCATTTCCTAGGGATAACTAAGGAGATGATGTCTCGAGGCCCTTAGGTTGCAGACATGGAGCACCGAGAGACAGATGGATGCTAGTGTCCACTTGCACAGACAGAGGCTGACCTCACCACCACAGATCTCAGATTAATCACGATGGTATCTGCCACATCAACTTGCTTATGGAAGACATTGGGTCTTGCTCTATGAGGTACAATCCAGGTATTATGGTGAGTGTCATTCTGATATTTGAGGAATTTGAGTGTGTTTCATTTAAAGATGCTTTTGATTATGTAACGTCTGCTTGGAAATTATACTATTTTCCATGTTTCACCTTGGTGGTTGACATTGCGCCCTAGTAAGTGGTCACCCTTAGGGATGGATTTGCTACTGGGAGGTCCCCATGACAAGTCATTGTGCCATTCTCAATCATACTTACCACTTTTCACACTTCATCCTCTCGCCTCCTTATCTTTTGGGATTTTTGGCTGTATTAAACCAAGAAGGGATTGTGCCTCGTTTCATGGGAACAAGGGGTTGGAGGCCCAAAGATAATGTAGCTGGAAAAAGATAAAATCCAAATCATAACCTTCCAGATGCTCTCCCAAAAGAGGTCTTGATAATAATGAAATGTTTCTCTTAAAAATTCAAATACCTACAAAATAAAAAACATATATATAAATGTCCCACTTGTTGAGGAATCTACACAAGTACGTTACAAGCTAGACTTTACCCCCATGTCACAATTTGTACCTCTCCCTTCAAGTGACATTGTGGTACTTCCCCCAAAACTATGTGTTACCCCACAGGGAGTACCTAGTTGTTCTGGACCTTAATTAATTAATGGCATTAAATGAGCTTGGAAAAAGGATGCATTGAAAAACAAGGTGCAACACACCCTCTACAAAGGCACCCATAAATGAGACACTATGATTCCTTGTATGCCATGAACCCCATGCCCAAAAGTATTGCCCCCATCCACTTCATTTTTTCCACATGGATTAGAGGAGGGTCAACCTTGGAAACACTCCTTGACTTAGGGAACGATTCACCCAATAGGTCACTTTGTCAACCCTCCCATACCTAAACTTGGCAAGTTGCATAGGGTCTTTGAGCACTTGTTTAATTTGATGAGGTGGTTTTTGATGCACATGTTTAGGTGACTCTTTTATTGATTTGATTTACTTATCATGATACGTTTGACTTGAAATCCTTGGAGGGCGTATTCATTGTCTTTGCAAGACCTTGCTTGGCAGACAGTTTTAGAGGAACAAGCCTAGCTTGGGCTTCCTTGGGGCATGAATCCCATAGGTTGGATAGCATGTCCCACACACTGGATGATGATGGTAGCATTTGGAGGCTTGAGAGAAACCTTGGATGACCTATCCTATCCCTTCATCACCCCAACGACTTTCCTTTGGAGGCTAGAGTGCTACATCTTGGGGCTTGATGTTTTGATGGGGATAGGGTTTGGGTTATGGTGGTGTTGGCTTGAAACTTGGCACCTTTTTGATGGAGAGAAGCCTTGGCTCGATAGAGGATACCTTAGCGCAGAAGGAGGAGGCATTTGGAGTCCCAATGTTTCATCTCCAAGCTCAAACGACTTGCTCAAAGTGCTAAACGTTGCCCTAGAAGGGGTGATGTCATGCCTTTTTAGGGTTTTTATCATGTGCAAATTGAATTTAATGTTGTAAAAGGGAAAAATAAAGGGAAATGTCTCCCTTATTTTGTGGTTTAACCTCAGTTAAGTGGACAAACACTTTTTAGGATTTTTGTATAAATAAGGATTATTTCTATTTCATTTTTATTATAGCTCTCCCATCTTGGAGAAGATACTTGGCTGAAATTTGTGCCCTTTTTGGGAAACTTGGATATCTCTCTCTTGTGAAAATGTCTTTTGGTGATATCTCTTGGTATATTGTGGAGATAAGGTAGTGTGCACCTATTAGAGGCTTACTCTATTGGTTTGTGGTGGAATTTCCTTGGTAAACTAGGGTTTGATCTTGAATCTTGTGGAATTGGTAAGGAAATTTCTGCATTTATTGGTGTTTTCTTCTTGTTCCATGTTATTATTATTTAAAACCCTAGGATGAGTATAAGTGCATACACCCTCCTCCAAAATTTCATCTCATTGCTAGTTGAAAATTCATTTTAACCAAGGTTGCTAGGAGGAGTACAAGGGTGTACACCCTCCTAGCTTTACCCAAGTTTGATTGGCATGCCCTAGGGAGTAAAAGGGATTAGACCCATAGGGATATTATGGATCTAAATATTACATCCAAGACTCTAGTTACCCATTTTTTAAAAGGCACTAATCTGAATTGTACATTGGAGAAATAAAATTGCTTGCATTGGGTAACGTGATTTTACGATATTTTCAAAATATTTGAAGTGAAATTAATTATATGCTCTAATAGCTTGCTTGTGCCACTAGGGCGTCTTATTTTTCCAAGGATATTTTATTTATGTCACAACTTCAAGCTACAACCATTAGGGCTGCAACAAACCACTCTATATTTTTAAATTTAACTTGCATTTCAACTGTGGAAATTTGCTAGTAAGCCATTACTATCATTCTATTGCTATTTGGTGAACTTTTGGTCAGAGTACTTGCTTATTCTCGTGGTTGAAACTTTTTGTTGTAGAAAATATTTTCTATAGACACATGGTTGTTACAAACATACTCTAAAAAACTTCATACAACATCCCTCTAATACCACTGAAGTTTTTGTTAAAGCATTCAGAACTAATCTACTTGTTTTATGCTTCATTTCTCAATAAATATTTTATGCTTGGAGTGGTTAATTTTGCAGTAATTAGCTTTATTCCTTGTTGATATATACTCTTGATTATTATTGTAGTTTGGGACATAAATCTTAACTTGCTTGTACACTTAATCTTTGAGATTGTATACTTGTATCTTCTTGTGTCTCGGGCAGGTACAACTATCTTCCGCAAGTACTCAAGCACTTGGAAACCATTAACCATCTATAATAATTATTCCCAATCCACTTTCCACTTAGTAGTTTGACCTATAGGAGAATCATCTTCCATAACCTCACTTTCCATCTCATTTCCCCCTAAGGTGACCCGAGATTCCTCCCTAGGGTCACCCGAGATTCCCCCCTTGTGTATGATTTATACTTCAC
>JZKD02S1626718.1:0-15450 GCA_000966675.3 Picea glauca
CATGTGAAACCATATGTCCATCTCCTTCAGCCTCCTCAGCTCCATCATCCTCTTCACGGGGTAACACAACTCCCTCTGAAATTTATTTGTCAATACTTCCATCCCAGGCTTCATCTTCTTTAAATTGAACATCTTTGTTGATTACATATTTTTGGGTGATGGGATTGTAGAGTTTATATGCCCTAGACTCTTCATTGTATCCAACAAATATACATGTCTCGATTTTCTCATCCAGCTTCCTCCTCATTTCTGCAGGTACATGCGCAAATGCAATACATCCAAAAATTCTGAAATGAGAAACATTGTAAGGCTTACCATCCCAGGCTTCTAGGGGTACATGATCCCTCACAGTCTTTGCCGGAATTCTATTCAAGATAAAAACAGACCAAAGAACTACATCTCCCCAATATTCATTTGAAATATGATTCTCTTTCAACATGCTTCGAGCCATATCCATGATGGTTCGATTCTTCCTTTCAGCCACTCCATTCTGTTGTGGAGTATAACGAGAAGTAAACTGCCTTTTAATTCCATGAAGATCACAAAATTAAATGAATTCATTAAGTTTGTATTCACCTCCTCTATCAGACCTTAAGATTTTAATGGTTTGACCACTCTCATTCTCAACCATAGAATTAAACTTCTTAAAAACATCAAAGGCTTCAAATTTTTGTTTCAACAAATACAACCAAGTCCTCCTACTGAAATAATCATTGAAAGTCATAAAATAAACACAGCCAGTTAAAGAAGGTGTTTGCATAGGTCCACATAAATTTGTGTGAACAATTTCCAATGAAGCTTTTGCTCTGTAGGAAACACCTGAAACAAATTTCTCTCTGTGATGCTTCCCAAGTATACATCTCTCACAAGAGCTTGCAAGTTGTTGAATGCATGGAAACCCCTTTACCATATTCTTCTTCTGTAACAGATCTAAGACACAAAAATGTAAATGACCATATCTCAAATGCCATAACCAAGATTCATCTAAACTTCCAACCTTATAGGCATTCAAGGAACCACTTAAATTATTTCTCATAACAAGTGGAAACATTCTATTCTTGGTCATATCTACTCTTGCAATCAACTATTTGTTGGGTAATTTATCATAGATAGTACATACCTTGTTGTTGAAGAACACTCCTTACTTTTTCTCCAACAATTGTCCAACACTTATAATATTGCATTTTAAACCAGGCACAGAGTAAACATAAACAATATTTTTTCTCTGATTGTTCTTAGTGTAAAATGGAACTATACCTTTACCATTGACTGTAACTTTATAGTCATTTCCCAGTTTGACTTCAGACTAAATACTAGTATCAATATAAGAAAATAAATCTTTATTACCAGTCATGTGGTTACTACAACCACTATCCAAAAACAAAATATCATTAAAACTTTCCGGAGTGACATTACAGGTCAAAAACACAGAATTTTGATGATCCTCAGACTCATTTGTGATATGTGCAGACTGCTTTCCAGCATCTGCCTACTTCTTCCAACATTTGTTAGCAAAATGCCCAAACTTTTTACAATAATAACATTGTACTTTGGATTTATCATACCTCTGATTTTCTTGCTGCCAGGGTTTGCTATTGCTCCCTCTTAAATTAGGAGGATTCTGCTGGAACTTCTCCTCAGACTCTAATTCATCTTTGTTGTCCCTTCAACCAGAAAATCGACCTCCTCTTCCATGATTATAAGACCTACCTCTACCTCTACCTCTGGTAATATGCAGTTGGGATTTGAAGGCATGCTCAAATAATCCTTCTTCATATCTAGATATCCTAGATTCATGAGCAACAAGAGAACCAATTAACTCATCAATTTGCATTTGACTTAAATCTTTACATTCCTCTATGGGAACAACAACAGGCTCAAACTTCTTGGGAAAACTTCTCAACACTTTCTCTATAACTCTTTTATTCTCCATATCATCTCCATACTGCCTAAGCTGATTCACAACACTCACTACTTGAGTCATGAAAGCATCAACACTTTCATTATCCTTCATCTTCAGATTTTCGAAATCCCTTCTCAAGTTCTGCAACTTGACTGTCTTCACCTTGGACACACCTTGATAACATGTTTCAAGAATGTCCCAAGACATATTCAAAGATGTAGCACTAGCAATATTCATAAAAATGGATTCATTTAATCCTTGCTGGATTAATCCAAGAGCTTTGTTATCCTTCTTCCTGTTTTCCTTCAGCAAAACACGGTCAGCATTAGATAGAGCCAATTTTGTTGCAGCATCAACTTGCTCATCATAACCATCAATAACATAAGTCCACAAATCCTGAGAATGCAAAATCATCCTCATCCGAATATACCAGGAATCATATGACTTCTCGCTCTAGACAATAACCTGAATATAAGAAGAACTACTCCTAGACGCAACCATTTATAAAAGTTTGAAAGAAATCAAATAAACCTTCACGCAGAAAAAACAGGAAAGTGAAATTGGGCACCAACAAGAATTATCTGCGCTGAAATGAGAAACTGGCGGGATGCTCTGCAGGATAGACTGGCAACTCTAATACCAAATTTGAATAACCAGGGGTCGCGTATCGGTATTTATAGACACTTGATTCCAAAACTAAGAACAACCAGGATTGTCGAGACACAAAGTCATGAAAAAGGCTATGGGGCCTGGACCTTGTGGTATCGGGTATCGGCGTTTGGAAGTGCCTAACACTAAACAAAATGCAACAATCCCCCGAGTCGTGATATGGAGAGAAATCTATGGGGCCCGCTACTTCAGGGTTTCGGGTATCGACAATTGCAAAATGCCAAACACCAAAACAAAATGCAACAGAAATTACCGAGTTGCGATATGTGAGAAAGGGTGTTAAAAGGTGAGAAACTCAATTGAACAAACCGACAGATGATTCGAAGAACAAATTACCAGAACAGAGTTTACAAACTCAAAGACTCAAAATTATAAACACAAAATCCACAGATAAAATTCAAAAAACTACTTCTATTCAAAAAATGTGATTCTTCAGATCACCACTCGATTCAAGAAATTCTTTTAAGCTAGATCACTGATTACGATTTCGACTCTGGTAGTTAAACACGAAAAATTGACCTTTCGATCTTCTAAAGGATTTTAATCAAGGTGGTCAGATTCTGGTTGCTTGAAAGGTTGAGGCGGCCACCGTTTAAGCAACGTAAGACAAATTAGTAATCGGTGGTTGGCCCTCGAGTATTGAAAGGTCAAGATGACCATCGATGCACCATTTACACAGGTGATGAAATGATTACATCCTCACATACTCCCTCTTAATCATTTCAGAGAAAAACGAGCTGAAAACATGTAAAAAAAAATATTTGTTGTAAACAATGCATTACAGCTTGCAGACCCCAATATTATTTCTATGAATTTTAAACAATTCATTTACCAAAGGCTTCATAAATATGTCTGCAAATTGTTCTTCATATCTGCAGAAATGAACAGAAATTTCTTTTCCATTTACTAGCTTTCGAATGAAATGATACCTTGTATCAATGTGCTTACTCAGTTTGTGAAAGACATGATTCTTTGAGAGTGTAATGGCAGATTTATTGTCACAGGAAATCTGGGTTGCATCATTCTGATTATGCAACAATTTATTCAATACCCTTCTCATCCACACAGCTTGACATGCAACTACAGCTGTGGCAACATACTCTGCCTTAGTAGAAGATAGATTCACAATGGGTTGTTTATTTGATGCCCATGGCACTGCTTCATATCCAATATTGAACATATACGCAGATGTGATTTTCCTATCATCAACGGAACCTGCAAAATCACTATCAGTATATCCGATCAGCTCAAATTTCAAGTTTGATGTGTATCGGATACCAAAATTAGTTGTTCCAGCAATATATCTTAGGATCCTCTTTCATGCTTGCCAATGAGTACTCTTCAAAGTCTCCATAAATCTTGAAATCAAACTTATTGAAAACATGATATCAAGTTTGGTTGTTGTTAAGTACATAAGGATTCAAACTAGCCTCTTATACAGAGTTGGATCAACATATGATCCCTCATCATACTTGCTCAATTTAATACTAGTTGCCATTGGTGTTGCAGCTGGATTGCAATTCAACATTCTAAACCTTTTCAGCACTTCATTTTCATAGTTAGTTTCACAAATGAAAATGTCATCATCAGATTGATCTACTTCAATTCCAAGAAAATATTTCATGAATCGTAAATCAGTCATCTCAAACTTTGTTTTCATGGTTTTTTTAAAGTCATGTACAGATAGATCTCCAGTAAAAATCAAGTCATCAACATATAAATAGACAATCAAATTTTTACCTTCCTAATTTACCTATGTATACAAAGTTGGTTCACTTGGACTTCTCCTAAATCCAACACTGATCAGTTATTCATCAATCCTTCTATACCAAACTCAGGATGCCTGCTTTAATCCATATAAATCTATCCTTAACTTGTAAACTTTATCTCTATGCTTATCAATCTCATAACCCGAAGGTTGTCTAACATAAATCTCTTCTTCCAAATATCCATTTAAGAATGCAGAATTAACATCCATCTGATGCATGATCCATCTATTCTGAGATGCAATAGCTAAGAACATCCTCACAGTGTCAATTCTTGCTACACGAGCAAATGTTTCATTGTAATCAATATTGGGTTGTTGACTAAACCCCTGAGCTACAAGTCTTGCCTTGTACTTTTTAACTTCACCATCTGCACTCAGCTTAGTCTTATAAACCCATTTAACACCAATAATTTTCTTTCCTTCAGGCAAATTGACAAGATCCCAAGTGTTATTCCTTTCAATGGAATCAATCTCCTCATCGATTGTTTTTATCCAGACATCCTCTTTAGCAACTTCATCATAACTAACAGGATCATAAGTTATAAATGCAAAATTGAAATCTGATCTACTTCTTCATTCTGATCATACAATTCTCTTAAGCTTCTAGTCTTATGTCCTTTAAGTTTGTCTTTTAATGAAGCAAAAGTAGGATTTGATTCACTACTTACATGTGAATCTGATTGATGTCCACAATGTCAAGATGTCTCACCATGCTCATGAGTTCTGGTCGTTCTAGATTGAGATGAGCTAGAATCTGGTGCTTTCCTTGTTGGACTTCTTTCTGTAGGCGTATGTGCATGTGAAACCATATGTCCATCTCCTTCAGCCTCCTCAGCTCCATCATCATCTTCACGGGGTAACACAACTCCCTCTGAAATTTATTTGTCAATACTTCCATCCCAGGCTTCATCTTCTTTAAATTGAACATCTTTGTTGATTACATATTTATGGGTGATGGGATTGTAGAGTTTATATGCCCTAGACTCTTCATTGTATCCAACAAATATACATGTCTTGCTTTTGTCATCCAACTTCCTCCTCATTTCTGTAGGTACATGCGCAAATGCAATACATACAAAAATTCTGAAATGAGAAACATTGTAAGGCTTACCATCCCAGGCTTCTGAAGGTACACGATCCCTCACAGTCTTTGCCGAAATTCTATTCAAGATAAAAACAGAGCAAAGAACTGCATCTCCCCAATNCATGTGAAACCATATGTCCATCTCCTTCAGCCTCCTCAGCTCCATCATCCTCTTCACGGGGTAACACAACTCCCTCTGAAATTTATTTGTCAATACTTCCATCCCAGGCTTCATCTTCTTTAAATTGAACATCTTTGTTGATTACATATTTTTGGGTGATGGGATTGTAGAGTTTATATGCCCTAGACTCTTCATTGTATCCAACAAATATACATGTCTCGATTTTCTCATCCAGCTTCCTCCTCATTTCTGCAGGTACATGCGCAAATGCAATACATCCAAAAATTCTGAAATGAGAAACATTGTAAGGCTTACCATCCCAGGCTTCTAGGGGTACATGATCCCTCACAGTCTTTGCCGGAATTCTATTCAAGATAAAAACAGACCAAAGAACTACATCTCCCCAATATTCATTTGAAATATGATTCTCTTTCAACATGCTTCGAGCCATATCCATGATGGTTCGATTCTTCCTTTCAGCCACTCCATTCTGTTGTGGAGTATAACGAGAAGTAAACTGCCTTTTAATTCCATGAAGATCACAAAATTAAATGAATTCATTAAGTTTGTATTCACCTCCTCTATCAGACCTTAAGATTTTAATGGTTTGACCACTCTCATTCTCAACCATAGAATTAAACTTCTTAAAAACATCAAAGGCTTCAAATTTTTGTTTCAACAAATACAACCAAGTCCTCCTACTGAAATAATCATTGAAAGTCATAAAATAAACACAGCCAGTTAAAGAAGGTGTTTGCATAGGTCCACATAAATTTGTGTGAACAATTTCCAATGAAGCTTTTGCTCTGTAGGAAACACCTGAAACAAATTTCTCTCTGTGATGCTTCCCAAGTATACATCTCTCACAAGAGCTTGCAAGTTGTTGAATGCATGGAAACCCCTTTACCATATTCTTCTTCTGTAACAGATCTAAGACACAAAAATGTAAATGACCATATCTCAAATGCCATAACCAAGATTCATCTAAACTTCCAACCTTATAGGCATTCAAGGAACCACTTAAATTATTTCTCATAACAAGTGGAAACATTCTATTCTTGGTCATATCTACTCTTGCAATCAACTATTTGTTGGGTAATTTATCATAGATAGTACATACCTTGTTGTTGAAGAACACTCCTTACTTTTTCTCCAACAATTGTCCAACACTTATAATATTGCATTTTAAACCAGGCACAGAGTAAACATAAACAATATTTTTTCTCTGATTGTTCTTAGTGTAAAATGGAACTATACCTTTACCATTGACTGTAACTTTATAGTCATTTCCCAGTTTGACTTCAGACTAAATACTAGTATCAATATAAGAAAATAAATCTTTATTACCAGTCATGTGGTTACTACAACCACTATCCAAAAACAAAATATCATTAAAACTTTCCGGAGTGACATTACAGGTCAAAAACACAGAATTTTGATGATCCTCAGACTCATTTGTGATATGTGCAGACTGCTTTCCAGCATCTGCCTACTTCTTCCAACATTTGTTAGCAAAATGCCCAAACTTTTTACAATAATAACATTGTACTTTGGATTTATCATACCTCTGATTTTCTTGCTGCCAGGGTTTGCTATTGCTCCCTCTTAAATTAGGAGGATTCTGCTGGAACTTCTCCTCAGACTCTAATTCATCTTTGTTGTCCCTTCAACCAGAAAATCGACCTCCTCTTCCATGATTATAAGACCTACCTCTACCTCTACCTCTGGTAATATGCAGTTGGGATTTGAAGGCATGCTCAAATAATCCTTCTTCATATCTAGATATCCTAGATTCATGAGCAACAAGAGAACCAATTAACTCATCAATTTGCATTTGACTTAAATCTTTACATTCCTCTATGGGAACAACAACAGGCTCAAACTTCTTGGGAAAACTTCTCAACACTTTCTCTATAACTCTTTTATTCTCCATATCATCTCCATACTGCCTAAGCTGATTCACAACACTCACTACTTGAGTCATGAAAGCATCAACACTTTCATTATCCTTCATCTTCAGATTTTCGAAATCCCTTCTCAAGTTCTGCAACTTGACTGTCTTCACCTTGGACACACCTTGATAACATGTTTCAAGAATGTCCCAAGACATATTCAAAGATGTAGCACTAGCAATATTCATAAAAATGGATTCATTTAATCCTTGCTGGATTAATCCAAGAGCTTTGTTATCCTTCTTCCTGTTTTCCTTCAGCAAAACACGGTCAGCATTAGATAGAGCCAATTTTGTTGCAGCATCAACTTGCTCATCATAACCATCAATAACATAAGTCCACAAATCCTGAGAATGCAAAATCATCCTCATCCGAATATACCAGGAATCATATGACTTCTCGCTCTAGACAATAACCTGAATATAAGAAGAACTACTACCAGACATAGGCATTTATAAAAGTTTGAAAGAAATCAAATAAACCTTCACGGAGAAAAAATAGGAAAGTGAAACTGGGCACCAAAAGGAATTATCTGTGCCAAAATTAGCAACTGACGGGATGCTCTGCAGGATAGGCTGGCAGCTCTAATACCAAATGTGAATAACCAGGGGTCATGTATCGACGTTTATAGATGCTCGATTCCAAAACGAAACACAACCAGGATTGTCGAGACATGAAGTCATGAAAAAGGTTGTGGGGCCCGGACCTCATGGTATCGGGTATCGGCATTTGGAAGTGCCCAACACAAAACAAAATGCAACAATCCCCCGAGTTGCGATATGGAGAGAAATCTATGGGGCCCACTACTTCAGGGTTTCGGGTATCAACAATTGCAAAATGCCAAACACCAAAACAAAATGCAACAGAAATTACCGAGTTGCAATATGTGAGAAAGGGTGTTAAAAGGTGAGCGGCTCAATTGAACAAATCGACAGATGATTCGAACAAGAAATTACCAGAATAGAGTTTACAAACTCAATGACTCAAAATTATAAACGCAAAATCCACAGATAAAATTCAAAAAACTACTTCTATTCAAAAAATGTGATTCTTCATATCACCACTCGATTCAAGAAATGATTTTAAGCTATATCACTGATTACAATTTCGACTCTGGTATTTAAACATAAAAAATTTCCCTTTCGATCTTCTAAAGGATTTTAATCAAGGCGGTTAGATTCTGGTTGCTTGAAAGGTTGAGGCGGCCACCGTTTAAGCAACGTAAGACAAATTAGTAATCGGTGGTTGGCCCTCGAGTATTGAAAGGTCAATATGGCCACCGATGCACCGTTTACACAGGCGATGAAATGATTACATCCTCACATACTCCCTCTTAATCATTTCGGAGAAAAACGAACTGAAAACATGTAAAAACAAATTGTTGTAAACAATGCATTACAGCTTGCAGACCCCAATATTATTTCTATGAATTTTAAACAATTCATTTCACAAAGGCTTCATAAATATGTCTGCAAATTGTTCTTCATATCTGTAGAACTGAACATAAATTTCTTTGCCATTTACCAACTTTCGAATGAAATGATACCTTGTATCAATGTGCTTACTCAGTTTGTGAAAGACATGATCCTTTGAGAGTGCAATGGAAGATTCATTGTCACAGGCAATCTGGGTTGCATCATTTTGATTATGCAACAATTCATTCAAGACCCTTCTCATCCACATAGCTTGACATGCAACTGCAGCTGTTGCAACATACTCTGCCTTAGTAGAAGATAGAGTCACAATGAGTTGTTTCTTTGATGCCCATGCCACTGCTCGAGATCCAAGACTGGACATATAACCATATGTGATTTTCCTATCATCAATGGAACCTGCAAAATCACTATCAGTATATCCGATCAGCTCAAAGTTCAAGTTTGATGTGTATCAGATACCAAAATTAGTTGTTCCAACAATGTATCTTAGGATCCTCTTTCATGCTTGCGAATGAGTACCCTTCGGAGTCTCCATGAATCTCAAAATCAAACTTACTGAAAACATGATATCAGGTTTTCTTGTTGTTAAGTACATAAGGCTTCCAACTAGCCTCTTATACAGAGTTGTATCAACTTATGATCCATCATCATACTTGCTCAGTTTAATACTAGTTGTCATTGGTGTTGCAGTTGGCTTGCAATTCAACATTCTAAACATTTTCAGAACTTCATTTGCATAGTTAGTTTGACAAATGAAAATGTCATCATCAGATTGATCTACTTCAATTCCAAGAAAATATTTCATCAATCATAAATCAGTCATCTCAAACTTTGTTTTCATGGTTTTTTTAAAATCATGTATAGATATATCTCCAGTAAAAATCAAGTCATCAACATATAAACAGACAATCAAAATTTTACCTTCATGATTTACCTTTGTACACAAAGTTGGTTCACTTGGAATTCTCCTAAATCCAACACTGATCAGTTATTCATCAATCCTTCTATACCAAACTCTGGATGCCTTCTTTAATCCATATAAATCTCTCCTTAACTTGTAAACTTTATCTCTATGCTTATCAATCTCATAACCCGAAGGTTGTCTAACATAAACCTCTTCTTCCAAATATCCATTTAAGAATGCAGACTTAATGTCCATCTGATGCATGATCCATATATTCTGAGCTGCAATAGCTAAGAACATCCTCACAGTGTCAATTCTTGCTACAGAAGCAAATCTTTCATTGTAATCAATATCGGGTTGCTGACTAAACACCTGAGCTACAAGTCTTGCCTTGTACTTTTTAACTTCACCATATTCACTCAGCTTAGTCTTATAAACCCATTTAACACCAATACTTTTCTTGCCTTCAGGTAAATTGACAAGATCCCAAGTGTTATTCCTTTCAATGGAATCAATCTCCTCATCCATTGTTTTTATCCAGACATCCTCTTTAGCAGCTTCATCATAACTAAGAGGATCATAAGCTATAAATGCAAAATTTGAAATCTGATCTACTTCTTCATTCTGATTATACAATTCTCTTAATCTTCTAGTCTTTTGTCCTTTAATTCTATCTTTTAATGAAGCTAAAGTGGGATTTGATTCACTACTTACATGTGAATCTGATTGATGTCCACAATGTCTAGATGTCTCACCACGCTCATGAGTTATGGGTGTTCTAGATTGAGATGGGCTAGAATCTGGTGCTTTCCTGGTTGGACTTCTTGTTGTAGGCGTATGTGCATGTGAAACCATATTTCCATCTCCTTCAGCCTGCTCAGCTCCATCATCGTCTTCACGGGGTAACACAACTCCCTCTGAAATTTATTTGTCAATACTTCCATCCTAGGCTTCATCTTCTTTAAATTGAACATCTTTGTTGATTACATATTTCTGGGTGATGGGATTGTAGAGTTTATATGCCCTAGACTCTTCATTGTATCCAACAAATATACATGTCTCTCTTTTGTCATCCAACTTCCTCCTCATTTTTGGAGGTACATGCGCAAATGCAACACATCCAAAAATTCTGAAATGAGAAACATTATAAGGCTTACCATCCCAAGCTTCCTAAGGTACACTATCCCTCACGGTCTTGGTCGGAAATCTATTCAAGATAAAAATAGAGAAAAGAACTGCATCTCCCCCAATATTCATTTGAAAGATGCTTCTCTTTCAACATGCTTCGAGCCATATCCATGATGGTTCGATTCTTCCTTTCAGCCACTCCATTCTGCTGTGGAGTATAACGAGCAGTAAACTGCCTTTTAATTCCATCAAGATCACAAAATTAAATGAATTCATTAAGTTTGTATTCACCTCCTCTATCATACCTTAAGATTTTAATGGTTTGACCACTCTCATTCTCAACCATAGACTTAAACTTCTTAAAAACATCAAAGGCTTCATATTTTTGTTTCAATAAATACAACCAAGTCCTCCTACTGAAATAATCATTGAAAGTCATAAAATAAACATAGCCAGTTAAATAAGGTATTTGCATAGGTCCACATAACTCTGTGTGAACAATTTCCAATGGAGATTTTGCTCTGTAAGAAACACCTGAAACAAATTTCTCTCTGTGATGCTTCCCAGGTATACATCTCTCACAAGTTCTTTCAGGTTGTTGAATGCATGGCAACCCCTTTACCATCTTCTTCTTTTGTAACAGATCTAAGCCAAAAAAATGTAAATGACCATATCTGTTATCCGCAATTTTGGTCATTGTGATGGTGTTATGATAATGTCATGATGGTGAAATATCAAGCTCTTCCATAAGAACGTTTTCCTGAGAAAGGTTACACTTGTCAGTTTCCAGAAATCATTTTTTAAAAGATAGTTCGCAGGCTGCTTATATACTCTCCTGCGAGAATGCTTTGTTCCCGCAGTCTTCTCTCATATGGGGTGCGAACTTCTCGCACTGTACTCAAGCCTAGGGTGCGAACATGATCTTAAAGAAGGAAAATGGGTAAGTTCTCGATCCTTCTAGAAGGGAATCTTCTAGAAGGATGAGTTGGCTCTCGAATGGTTGGAAAAATACTGGCTTTCCAGATATATTGGGATCCTTCCCTATCCAAGTGACTAAACCATCTTCTCCTATATATTGAGGAGATTACTCATGGAAAAGGTTAAGCATAAGAAATATAGCAAGAGGTTGATTGGAGAATAGTCAGAACCCTGTATGGAGAACTGATGCTACAACAGCAAGAGACTACAGCAAGGTCATTACAAGTGGTTGATTTTCTTCATGCATGAGCAAGTGTGTGTGTCAAAGCTAGGAGCCATCGAAAGGAGACCTACGACATCAAGGCTTAGGTTGTAAGTTCCTCTTTCAATTAATTAATACAGTAATATGTCCCTTTCCCATAAAAATGATATCATTTTATTACATGATTCCTTGATCACATGTATAGACTAGCTATTGAATGCATTAATCTATCTTTACCTTGATTGGTTTGTTCTATCGCGATCTGAACGGAGCAAGAGCATCGGAGTGAAGCTTGGAACAACAGAGACTTTGGAAAGTGCTCATAAGGTATGTCCATATTCCTTTATCTCTTAGTTCACTCAATAGAATAGATCTAGGGAAAGAGTAGTATTCTGTCTTGTTTTGTTATAGATCCAGGTGGATCTAGGGAGATCGGTTCGTGTCCGCACTTACGGATTTATCCATAAACAAAATTGGCAACTCCACTGGGGACCTTATCCCTTTGTCTTTTTTTTTTTTGAATTTCTTGTGGCCATTTTCTCTATTGCTGTCATTCTCCTGATTTGTTAATCTCTGAGTCCTCAAGATACCCTGAGAGACCTTCTGGGTCTATAAGCCAACTTGGATTTTACTTGCATTTTCAAAATTTTTATTAGTTTCAGGGATTCCCGAACTGTACCTTTTGACAGCCTGCGAGGACCTTAAAGGTTCAAAGTCTTCTTATACCTTCCAGTGCGAACTATTCGCAGTCTACATTAAAGTAGCCTGCGAAAAGTATAACTTCTCGCACTGTGTCCAAGGCTTGCCTGCGGGCAGATTTTGAAATTTTTTTGAAATCAAGTTTTGACATTACCAACAACTTAGATCTGTTGATTTGTTCCTTTTTGACTTATTGGATCATTGGCTTACTTATCTTTTGCTTCAGTTTACCTGCTTGGAGAGATTTTGGGTTTCTAGGCCTTCTTTGCTTTTGGTAACTTGGCTTTCTTCTCTTGGCCTTGTTTGGCATTTTCTTGCTCTTAGATTACTGGAGTTAGATATGTCTGAATAGCTGAGAACCAGTGATTGGTAGAGGGTTAAGTGCTTATGTTTTCTCTTTTGCTTTGAAGTTCGAAAGAACCTTTTCATTTGCTTTTGAGAAAATTTCTTGGTTTGGTTTTCATTTTTACTATCATTGAAAGAAGTGGCTGGGTTGTTTTTGTTTGATTTGGTTTGATTTGATTTTATTTTCTCCTTTATCAGAGTTCTTCTTGAAAAGTGAACATTTTGTTTCCTTTGAAGTCTTGCTTTTTGTCATTTCGAAAGCATCGTAAAATCAAATCTTAAGAGCATTTGAAGTATTGAAAAAGACATTTAGAGATTGTTATTTGATAATTGGTTATTTGCATTGGCATTTGAACGAATTGAGCATTACATTTGCATTATAATATTGAGATTGATTTGGAAAAAGTTCTCTCTCTCTCTCCCATAACTAGGATTCATGGAATGAAAAAGATTATATTTCATCATTGTCCTTGCATTATTTGGGTCAGAGTCACACATCACGAGTTTCACTTCCGTTGCCTTTGAGTAATTAACAGCCTNATATGTCCCTTTCCCATAAAAATGATATCACTTTATTACATGATTCCTTGATCACATGTATAGACTAGCTATTGAATGCATTAATCTGTCTTTACTTTGATTGGTTTGTTCTGTCGCGATCTGAACGGAGCAAGAGCATCGGAGCGAAGCTTGGAACAACAGAGACTTTGGAAAGCGCTCATAAGGTATGTACATATTCCTTTATCTCTTAGTTCACTCAATAGACTAGATCTAGGGAAAGAGTAGTATTCTGTCTTGTTTTGTTCTAGATCCAGGTGGATCTAGGGAGATCGGTTCGTGTCCGCACTTACAGATTTATCCATAAACAAAATTGGCGACTCCACTGGGGAGCTTATCCCTTTGTCTTTTTTTTTTTTGAATTTCTTGTGGCCATTTTCTCTATTGCTGTCATTCTCCTGATTTGTTAATCTCTGAGTCCTCAGGATACCCTGAGAGACCTTCTGGGTCTATAAGCCAACTTAGATTTTACTTGTATTTTCAAATTTTTTATTAGTTTCAGGGATTCCCGCACTGTACCTTTTGACAACCTACGAGGACCTTAAAGGTTCGCAGTTTGCTTATACCTTCCAGTGCGAACTATTCGCAGTCTGCATTAAAGAAGCCTGCGAAAATTATAACTTCTCGCACTGTGTCCAAGGCTTGCCTGCGGGCAGATTTTGAATTTTTTTTGAAATCAAGTTTTGACATTACCAACAACTTAGATCTATTGATTTGTTCCTTTTTGACTTATTGGATCATTGGCTTACTTATCTTTTGCTTCAGTTTACCTACTTGGAGAGATTTAGGGTTTCTAGATCTTCTTTGCTTTTGGTAACTTGACTTTCTTCTCTTGGCCTTGTTTGGCATTTTCTTGCTCTTAGATTACTGGAGTTAGATATGTCTGGATAGCTGAGAACCAGTGATTGGTAGAGGGTTAAGTGCTTATGTTTTCTCTTTTGCTTTGAAGTTCGAAAGAACCTTTTCATTTGCTTTTGAGAAAATTTCTTGGTTTGGTTTTCATTTTTACTATCATTGAAAGAAGTGGCTGGGTTGTTTTTGTTTGATTTGGTTTGATTTGATTTTCTTTTCTCCTTTATCAGAGTTCTTCTTGGAAAGTGAACATTTTGTTTTCTTTCAAGTTTTGCTTTTTGTCATTTCGAAAGCATCGTAAAATCAAATCTTAAGAGCATTGAAGTATTGAAAAAGACATTTAGAGATTGTTATTTGATAATTGGTTATTTGCATTGGCATTTGAACGAATTGAGCATTACATTTGCATTATAATATTGAGATTGATTCGGAAAAATTTCTCTCTCTCTCCCATAACTAGGATTCATGGAATGAAAAAGATTATATTTCATCATTGTCCTTGCATTATTTGGGTCAGAGTCACACATCACGAGTTTCACTTCCATTGCCTTTGAGTAATTAACAGCCTTTAAGAATATTGCGTAATCTTAAAATCCATCTAGTAACTTTTTCTAGGGCTCTCTACACCAACATATTAGCTAGGCTAGCGCTTTGGAGTAGGAAAGAGAGACACACTCTCCATAAGCTCAAAAACAAACAATAGAATATTGAGTTAGGAAGTGTAAATTCCATTGGAAACATATTGTCCTGGGACGCCCTTCTAACACAAGGGTTAAGCACTAGGTCGCATTGGTGTTGGCAGAGATACTAACCTGCTTTGTTGACATCGGTGTAGAGATTGCACGTATTAC
>JZKD02S1626718.1:150769-161566 GCA_000966675.3 Picea glauca
ATGACATCTTAGTTATTCCCAATGTTTTATATGTTAGCATATCCAAAGTTTTGATTTTTTAGTATTTTTATTAAAATGTTTAGATATCCAAACTTTTTTTATTAGTTGACTTCATATTAGTTTGTCCTTTAACTAATTTTTTTTTTGTATAGTCTCTCTTGTTTGAACTATTGTTATTATTATTACTATTTTTTTATTTTTATTATTTTATATTATTATAAAATAATATAATAATTGTTTTGCGTCTGTAAATAGACCTATCACAATGCATTCTTTCTTAAATGTTTATATAGCGCGAGGCCCTTCGGCGGTCCTGACATACTTAAATGTTTACCTAACAGGCCTCACAACCTTAAATGTTTACTTAACAGGTCTGTTATAATACATTTTCCTCTGATTTTTTTTATACAATGTTGTCTTCAGTGAATATAGACAATATTGTTCTTCAGCGGCATTACTGGTTCACTAGTTGATGCTTGCTCGTTGCTTGTTCATTGGTTTCTTGTTTGTTTGTTGTTGTTGCTCTTGTTTGCCTGTTGCTCTTGTTGCAGTTTGCACACTTGGGATTCTACAACCGCGTTTGGAACTGCGCTTCTGTCGTTCCCCATTGATGGGTGGGTTTTGGTGCAATGTTTACCTTCCTATTTATTGTTTGTTGTTTTTTATTTCCAGTTTGCAATTGAAAATTTTCAATACTGGAGATGCCTGAGTCAAAATCCTCTTGCAGAACATGTTTGTATGTGAGGAGAAAATTCGATTTCCTTTCTTATATGTCACTGTGGCTATGATGGAGGTGGGTTCTGTGTCGAACATTGGAGTTCAGGGACAAGACCAAGACAACATTAAAGTCTTGTTTCTCTGGTCGTAGTAGTCACATACAAAGATGTTCTGCAAGAGGATTTTGATCACTCCCATTATTGAATATTATTACTTGCAAACTGGAAAAAAACAAACAATGAATAGGGATGCAACCAAGGCAGTGAAACTTACCCGTGAATGGGGAACGACAAAAGTGCAGTTCCAATTGCGGATGCAAAATGCCAACCGTGGAAACTACAACTTTCTTAAATGTTTACACAGTGGGAGGCCCTTGGATAGTCCTCACAGCCTTAAATGTTTACCTAACAGTCCTCACAACCTGAAATGTTTGATTAACATGCATGTTACAATACCTTTTCCTCTGATCTTTTGATACAATCTTGTCTGTAGTGAATTTAGGAAATATTGTTCTTCACCGACATTCCCGGTTGACTGGTTGATGCTTTTTCGTTGGTTCGTTGGTTGTTTGTTATTGTTGTTTGATTCAACTTTGTAGAGTTGAGGTCCTGCATCTGCAGTTGTGCCTCTTGGCACTTGTTTATTGATTTGTTGTTTGCTTCTTTCTCTTGTTTGCTTCAACTTTGGAAGGTTGCGGTCTTGCCTCCGTAGTTGGACTCATTGTTGCAATTTACAGGCTCGGGGCTGCGCTTCTGTCCTTCCCCATTCATCGATGGGTCTCAATGCCGCAATTGCATTCCTGTATTACTTAACACGCTTGTTACAATACATTTTCCTCTGATTTCTTTTATACAATGTTGTCTGCAGTGAATATGGGCAATATTGTTCTTTAGTGGCATTACTGGTTCACCGGTTGATGCCTGCTCGTTGCTTCTTCACTGGTTTGTTGTTTGCCTGTTGTTGTTTCTCTTGTTTTCATGTTGCTCTTATTGCAGTTTGCACTCTTGATATTCTGCAACCATGATGGGAACTACACTTCTTTCATTCCCCATTGACGGGTGGGTTTCGGTGCTATGTTTACCTTCCTATTCATCGTTTGTTGTTTTCTATTTCCAGTTTGCAAGTGAAAAATTTCAATACTAGAGATGCCTAAGTCAAAATTCTCTTGAAGAACATCTTTGTATGTGAGGAGAAAATTCTATTTCCTTTTTTATATGTCACTGTGGTTGTGATGGAGGTGGGTTTTGTGTCGAACCTTGGCGTTCAAGAACAAGAACAAGAAAACATTACAGTCTTGTTTCTCTGGTCGTAGTAGTCACATACAAAGATGTTCTCCAAGAGGATTTTGATCACTCCCATTATTGAAAATTCTTACTTGCAAACTAGAAAAAAACAAACAACGAATAGGGATGAAACCATGGAAGTGAAACTTAGTCGTGAATGGGGAACAACAAAAGCACAGTTCCAATTGCGGATGCAAAATCCCAACCATGAAAATTGCAGCTTTATTAGATGTTTATGCAGTGGGAGGCCTTTGGACGGTCCTCACAACCTTGAATGTTTACCTGACATGCCTCAGATCCTGAAATATTTTATTAACACGTGTGTTACAATACATTTTCCTCTGATTTTTTGATACAATCTTGTCTGCAGTGAATTTGGGCAATATTGTTCTTCACCGAAATTCCTGGTTGACTGGTTGACGCTTGCTCGTTGGTTCGTTGGATGCTTCTTACTGTTGTTTGATTCAACTTTGCAGATTTGAGGTCATGTAGTTGCAACTGGGCCTCTTGGTACTTGTTCACTGGTTTGTTGTTTGTTGCTTGTTATTTTTTGCTTCAACTTTGTAAGGTTGGGGTCCTGCATCCACATTTGGACCTCTTGATGCAGTTTACAAGCCAGGGGCTACGCTTTTTTCCTTCCCCATTCACCGATGGGTCTCAGTGTCATGGTTCCATTTATGTTCGTTGGTTTTTGTTTTCTATTTCCAGTTTGCAAGTAAGAATTATCAATACTAGGAATGCCTGAGCCAAAATCCTCTTGCAGAACATTTTCATATGTGACTATTACGACCAGAGAAATAAGAGTATGATGTTGTCTTGGTGTTGTTCATGAAATTCGTTGTTTGTCGGAGATCCCACCTCTGTCACAACCATAGTGACATGGCAAAGGTTGACAAATCTATGACAAGTGCATTCAAAAGAATATGCAAAGAATATGAAAGTAATCATATTGATACTATGCAAATGATATGTGCACTTGGAAATGCTTTGCTTAATCTTCAACAAATCTCTGCTTAACAAACAATCGACATTGCATTTTCCATGCCTCTGGACTGTGGTTCAAGGAAATGTGTCTTCACAAACACATCTCCACTTTAGATACACAAATTGGAACATGGTTTTACAGTTGGGCCACCAAAAATACTATTAAAATAAATTAATATGAAAAATGTTGAAATAGATATAAACAACATCTCTTTGGACTTGAACGAGAGTTTGTCGAGCTCCAACTATATTTCATAGATGATAATGTTTTTCCCATTGTTAATGTGTTTATGTGGCTTCATAATTATGAGACTAAGTGTTGTTATATGAGGGATAAAATTTTTATCTCCCTTTCTTTTTCCTCTTCTATACTTACCTATTTTTTCCTTTTCTTCTTCCCCTCTATTATCTGTTTCTAACTCTACACTTAGTCACGTTTCTATGCTCTTGGGTTCTCGGGGTGGCGAACGGACAAATCCTCATCTCCATCTATATCTTCACATCACAATTCCAACTGACCGCCCTTTGTTTGCATACTTAGCCAATTTTATGGCCGCGGTTTCATGGGTAGGTGCTATCGAACTCTCATGCCCCATGTTCGGGGTATACATCTTGTACCCAAAACTTCAGTGATCTACAAGTCGACCTTGAACTCCTCGAACTCGCAATCCTGACTCTATCTACGATGGCTCTGTCTGAATGACCCACCTTTCCATACTTAGTCGAGTCTTCAAAGTTTCACTAGTTCATAGACTCCCGAGTTCACAAAAGTTTGAAAGTTATTTTCACTACCCTCCATCCCTGCCACCTTCCACTCTTCCCAATGCATATTAATTATGATTTTATTAGTGAAAACTCACTAGGTAGGTTCGAAAAGATTGGCATTAATGAGAGGAAAGCTCGATGACATTTCCCATTAAAACACATTAACAAGAGAATATTATGGGATCTGATGAGTTTTTTGTGTCCATCTTGAATTGGCAAAAATTGTTGGTTATTTTAGTTTTTTTAAGGCATCATCATAGTAAGAATGCAATATTGTGCTACCCCATTGTCATCCACAAAGGTGTTGACATCATGTCCCTCTTCAATACTATGCATATATTACAGGTTGTCATATTTGAGAATATGCTTGCATATGGAAATGCTAAATCCTATTTTCTCTATAGCCTATGTGTTTCAACAAACTTTGCGAGCCAAAAACACCCTTCAAATTAGAACATGATTTACATTTGGGCCACAAAAATACTATTAAAATAAAATAATATGAATGGTATTTGAATAACTATAGACAAATTCTCTTTGTACTTAAACCTAAGTTTGTCGAGGTCTAGCTATATTCCATAGCTGAGAATGTTTTTCCCATAGTTAATGTTTATGACTGGAAGCTCCTGGATTGGCACCATTGAATTCTCATTCCCGTTGTTCTGGGATATACATCTTGCACTCAAAACTTTTGTGATCTACAATTCAAACCCAGACTCCTTGAACTTGCAAGATTCACTCTACCTACAATGATTCTATCATCGTCTGTCTGACTGCCCCACCTTCCATACTTAGTCGATTATTCACCTCTTACTGTCCCAGATTCACGAGTTTGCAGAATCCCAAGTTCAGAAAAGTTTGAAAGAATTTATCGCTCCCATACATCCCCACTACCTTCACACACTTCCCAATGAAAATTACTTATTCTTTTAATTGGTGACAATTCACCACAAAGGTTCGAAAAGATTGGCATTAATAACCGAAAATCTCGAGGACATATCCGATTAAAATGCTTTGAAGCAAGATATAAGGGAGATTATATTATCATCCCCCAGTGTTCATTTTAAATACTATCAGGACACAATTACTGTCACATGTTGCAATACAAAAAATTCTTCACCAAAGCATTAGATTTTCTCATAGGCACCCCAGATGCACTCTAGTCACCTGGTATCGAATTGCCAAAGGTCAATATTATGGGATCTGAACCTTTTTTTTGGTGGTTCTTGAACTTGACAAAATTGTCGCTTACTTTGGTTTTTTTAATGCATTATTCCCCTCCTTTCCATACTTAGTCGATTTTTCACCTCCCTTTGTCACAGATTCGCGATTTCCTAGGATTCAAGTTTCACAAAAATTTCAAAGGATTTTTTGCGCCCTTCCCAATGCACATTAATCATGCCTTTATTAGTGACAACTCACCACACATATCCAAAAAAATTGGCATTAATAGGAAAAAGGGTTGAGGAAATATCACATTAAAACACATTAAACCAAGATTTACGAAAGACTATATTATCATCCTCCAACGTTCATTTTAAATACTTCTTCCCATTTCCCTCTATCATTGAAAACTTGGGATTTAAGGTGCCTTCCTTGTAATGTTCCTGGTCATCCACATGTGAGATAGCTTAGAGATTCCATTCAGGCCCAATTGAAAGATGAGGGAATGGTTTTATGTGACGTCAGCTTTGAACGAAAAAAATTATGTTAGGCAACAGAAACTCAAAGAAAAAAAATTCAAGTATCTTATGATTGGTATTCTCCCTGTATTCGATCCTTTGGTTGGTTGAAAGTTCTGCCTGAAGATTTGTATGTTGAACTTCTTTGTTTTGTTACTAGAAATTGAAAGGGACTTTCAAGTCACCTGCTAAATGCTCATTTGTTGAAGTATATAGCTTCTTCCACCAACAGAGATTTTGAAAGTGTATCAAATCATGCAAACCACACCATAATTTATCTTTAGTCAGAGGAGTTTCACATATCGTGGCTTACAAAATGGTTTGGAATATTCGAAAGTGACGCCAAATATGACTCCATGCATGAATATACTTATAAGGAAATTATAAATTTGGATCCTCACAGATGTGAGAAACTGTATGAGTGGTTGAATCAACATCCTAAAATTATAGAAGTTTCTATGTCAAAGTTTGTTGAATGAATTTTGGGTGTGGTAACAGACTTGACAGAAAGTCAATTTCTTTATCAAAGGTTATTCACCGACCTCTGGATGTAGTAACAGACTCCACATACAATCAACTTTCTATCACTACTGCACATTATTTTCACTATTCCTATGCATATAATTACATCTCGGTCAAAGACCTTGCTGCTCTTTGCAAGAATATTCTCTTGGTAGTTGAAGGTGGGTATATAATCAGGGAACGAGGCTATCAAAAGTTTATGGTGCCTGCATCGACAAGTAACTGAGAAAATTTAATGGGAAGGAATTATGGACTATGGACTTTGCAACACTTTTTGAATATTACTTTATACTACCACCTTATGCAAGAAGTTTGACGTATTCAGGTAATGATTTGGTTTCTAAAGATCACATTTTACTACCACCTTCATGTAATGATTTTTTTTCATTCTTTAGAAGATACCTTGATGTAGTAGATATTTGAGAGCTATTTCCACTGAATATCAATCTTCCTTCGGTTTCCCGAGCTTTGAAAAAGGAGAATGCATTTCTTCTATTGTAGTAGATCCGATATTTGAAAAAAATGGAAGTTGCTTGATGCTTGAAGTGTTGACTTGTCTAGTTCAAATAAATCGCCATGGCCTCGTTGCAAGAATATCTCGAGTTGTTCATCAGGATCACAGGTTGATAAGCACAAAGTGATTTCCTGGTCGTAGAATGCTTCCATCCACAACTTGTGTTTGCACGTGTGCTTTTATTACTACCATGTTTCTTTTTCCTAGTGGTGGATCCTTCTATCCCAACCAACATGATGGAAATAAACTAACTCTAGGGAATTTGATCGCTTCTGCGGATCTGAGTTGACCATATATTAATTTTAGTTAACTTAAATTTTTTTATGTGTGCAACAAAATGTTAGACATAGAAAATACAATTTCTTATTTTTTTAAATATAAAATAATGTATTTATTTAACACATGACTGGTCGAAAAGTTTCAGGCGTTGTTTGCGATTCATGTCCTTCAATGATGTTTATTAATTACACAATTAATATTGTTTGTACCAATGCAATCAACCCATCGTTGACTATGGAAACCACATTAACATTGAAATGTCAGATAAGAAATGTCTAACATGCATCTAATGTCAAGGTCATCATTGCATAGGACACCAAACCTCCAAATATTTTCGGACTCACAACAACATTGTAATTGTCGTGACAAAGAAACACTAAAGTCGATCCTCTTTGCAGGTCTGACGACCCTACAGTCTAATTTCTTTGACAATGAAATGCATGCTTGTTCACTGCATTACTTCCCTGCAGTCAATGGCACCATTCCCATTGCCACCGCCAGGGTCAATGTTAGAAGCTAAAGATATCTAGAGCATGAAGTCACCGCTAGTGTGGATTCCTGAATCTGAAGCTACCTGGAGCCAGGGGTCACAACTTGATACACTTGACATTAGTCCCAATAATGATTGAAAGTTGATTGTATGTCGATTTTGTTACTACATATAGAGGTCACTCAACAAACTTTGAGATAGAATTTGGTTGTCTGTTAAGTCTATTACAACTTTGAGATAGAAGGTTCTGTAATTTTAGAATGTTGATTCAACCACATACAGTTTCCCACCTTCGTGAGGATCCAAATTTATAATTTCCTTCTGAGTATATTCGGGCATGGTGTAATATTTGGCGTCACTTCTGAATACTCCAGACCATTTTGTGAGTGACAATATCTGCCACTCCTATGACTAAATATATATTCTGGTATGATCTGCAACATTTGATACACTTGCCAAATCTATGTTGCTAGAAGAAGCTATATACTTCAACACAGGATCATATTTCATTTTGCAGGTGAATTGAACGTCCCTTCCAATTTATAGCAATAAAACAAAGAAATTCAACATACAAATCTTTAGGTAGGCCTTTCAACCAAACAAACAATCGAATACAGGGAGAATACTAGTCACAAGATACTTGATTTTTTTTTGTCTAAGCTTCTATTGGCTAACATAATTTTTTTCCCCCAAAGCTGCCGACACATAAAACCACTCCCTCATCTTTGAATTGGGAATGAGTTGGATCTCTAAGTTGTCTCAGATGTGGATGACTAGGAACATTACAAGGAAGGCACCTTAAGCCCCATGTTTTCGATGATAGAGGGAAATTAACACTTAGCAAAGTATGGATGTAACACCCTGTTTCCCCCAGCTTGTAAATATAACTGGACTGGCCGAGAACTATGGAAAACTCATAAATGTGAGTATGTGATGTAAATGGACCTTGAGGAAGAGGTCAATGAATGTGAATGATATTTTGAATTTATTGCAGGACTGCTGAGATGGGAGGTGCAAAAAAAGAGACCATGATGGCGGTGGAGGGCACCTGAAAAGGTGGCGTTAACTTCCACCGAGAATTAAATACCATATTTGGAATCCACTGGCCTGGAGAACCAAAAGCGACTCGCTGGCCCTGAAATTCAATGCCTCGCAGGCTGGTAGGCGGATGGCTTGATGAGGTATGGGATGGTGAACCGCCCATCCGTAGAGCTGTCAGTCCTGATCGGCGCGAGGGTAATTGTGCCACACGCAACCTCGCGAGAGGATAAGGCGTATGGCAGAAGCGATTAGGAGGGCAGATGCGAGGGGAACTCTGGCATTATGCAGAGTGAGTGATAGCAGAGAGCAAGGATTGCAGCCTTCGCTCCTGGTCACTGGCAGACAGAGAGACGCAGTCTCAGAGCATCGTGGTCTCAACTCGGGGGTGGCTGGTGGTAAATCCATTGGGAGTCGCTGAGCCTACGGTTGGGTGGAAACGAGCACCCCTCTCAGTAGTCGCACCCACTTCTAGTGTTATTTCTGATAAGTGTTTTACATATTGCATCTTGAATCTCATACACTGGTATATATATATACATGCTCATAGAACTGTGAAATTGTGAATGATTTCGGTGTGAGAATGTCTGTGCAGTGTTTGATAAGAATGAATATATATATATGCTCATAAAACTATGAAATTGTGAATGATTTCAGTGTGAGAATGTTTGTGCTGTGTTTGATAAGAATGAATATATATATGCTTATGATAGAAAGGCTCCGCGTGGCTTATGTTGATAAATGGATTTAATTGTGCATGAGTTGAACCAAGTCATACTTCCAGCAAATCCTCAGGAGTTTTTTTTCCTTTGGATGTTTCCAGGAATGCCTCAGGATAGACCTCTTCATAGAGATTCCCTCCTTGGAAAGGTCTTCCAAGAACCTGGAAACAAAGTACTTGAATGGGCAAGTCTTAATAACTTTGTATGAAGAGGAATGACCCTCTTAAGGTTCCGAGGTAGCAGCGTAGGGATAAGTAATGATTTGACGGATGAGATCCTGTCGGAAGACCCATGGTCATTCATGACCATCAGATTGATGGAAGCAGTAGGAGCGTCATAACCCTCGCTCCTTTTCCCTCTATCTTCGTGAATAGCGAGAAAATCACGATCGTAGGTTCCCCAAGGTCCATGAGAACATTTGGATCGTTGATATTTCCACATCCACGAAGTAGTGGGAGAATGCATAAGGTGGGACCATTTGAGCCGTTGGATCTCATTCAGAGATCTCCTCAGTCGTTGGTTCGAGTTAAGATGCTCGGAGTTTAGCTTCTGGACTGTGCGAAGGAAGAACGAATCTAGACCGTTAGATCTTGGTCCTTTTACCCGCCAGCCATCGGATCAGACCAGAACAGTCCGAGGGTTACCATCGGGAGTCCAGCCATCGGCATATCGGAATTCTCAAGGAAAAGAAAATTGAGACACTTCAAGTCTCGAAATCCTGGAGAGATCTGGACCGTCCATCCGAGGAGGACACGTGGCAGCGATCGACGTCGTCAAGGAAAGTTCTGACGAGAAGTTGTTGATCGACGTTTGTGTCATCGGGATATCGGGAATCCTAGTGACAATTTCCTCATGCATTTTGGAATTGCGACGCTCGAAACCCCGATGAGTGGGAGCTAGTTGTCAGCATAGCGGGAAGTCGGGAATCGAAGGATCGGGAATCTCATGAGCCAATGCATTTTAGCATTGAAAACCCTGTAGCCCCGATGAGGGATAAGACTGTGGTCACAAGGATCGTGGTCATGTGAGCTAGGAGCCTAGCCAGGAGAGCTAGCATGTAAAGGGCACTTCGGGATTCGAGGAATCGCGAGTCCTAGGGATGTTTGCATTTCGACATTGGAAAGTCTGAAATCTCGACGGGGGACAAGGCTATGGTCTTGTGAGATAGAGGTCACGTGGACCAAGAGCTTAGCCGGGAGGGCTAGCAAGAATTGGAGTGCGTCGGGAATTTAAAGTCCAAACCCCGAAAGAAGGATAAGGCTGCGGTCCTATGAGAGCAGTCATATGGACCAGAAGGCGTGGCCAAGAGGGGCGACAGCCAGAAGAGAGCTTATCGAAGATTTGGGAGCTCTGTGATCGAGAGTCCGAATTTTTGTGACGGTAAACCCCGATGAACGGGAGAGATTCTATCGAGGAATCTCAGGGTCTGTGATGACCGTTAGATGTGGAAATAAGATGTTGAATTAAGCCAGGATGTGGTTATGCTTTAGAATAAGCAGCGGATAGATATGAATGGCCAGAGTCCACCTGCCCAGATCTACGGCTAAGGTTCCATTCTGGAGCCCCCTTGCCATTCTGCCTTTAATGGGGGGGGGTCTGGAATTGGACGCACAACTCTCAAACAGTCGAGATTAATTCATCATGATCAACGACGCTCAGGTGGATTCCGGACTCCCCTTTCCATTCTGCATTTAGTGGGAGGGGGGTCCGGAATAGTGTGGCGTGTGAAGTGGGACCCCAAATGAAATATTCCTGTTATACGAGTATACATGTGAAAATATAAATTATGTGCAGATTTTAA
>JZKD02S1626729.1:0-15648 GCA_000966675.3 Picea glauca
AGAACAATGATTCAGTTAGTGTAACTGAATTGTAACTGATCAAGAAACCACAAAGTGAAACAACAACCCTTCGATCAGATTTGGTTTGATCAACGCCGTTGGATTATACACGTAGAGGATTTTTTATCGACAGGTCCTCGTGAACTTTACATGTGGGAACTAGCACCTGGTGCAATGTTCCTCTTGAGATGACCACTGGCTGTGACCTTGGGCAATGGTCTCACATGACCACATAATTGTGGGTGCGATATCTCTTCTTGTTAGCCCCCTATCACATGTGACCTTGGGCTATGTCCTTGCATAAGTTAACGATTGCGGGCACATCCAAGAGTGGTTTGGGATCAACCACTTTTCTCCCCGTAATCCACCTCCTGTTGCCACATATTCTTTCTCCAAAACCGTGGTTTCAATTGCGGCCCGCCTTCAACATTTTAAATTTCGTGCACCTTCAATCCCCGCAATGTGATAGGATCATCAATCTCACGATCTTGATGGTGCTCCTGAACTGATGGATTAGATATAACCTTCTTAAATCAATGGCTATGATTTATTTCATGATCTGAGCTTCGACAATTTCAATTTTTAACCTTCACGCTCTCCCAAAATGATTTTAGCCAGAGTCCATAGATTCATGCCATGTGTCCTCCTCAAATCATTGGTCCTCATTCACTTCGGGACTTTGGCCTTCGGGGGATTCAACTCCTCTACACTCACTTTCTCCTGGAGCGTTTTAATCAGAGTCCATGATCTAACGATGCGTGTTCTTCTCGTATCAACGGTCACAATCCCTTCGGGTATTCATGGTTCAGAAATATCAACTTTCCAACCATTCCTCCTTCCTTTTTTTATCTGGATTTAGCAATCGACTGACTTGTGTCTCTCAGAATCAGACGATTGATATTCACTTCGGGTTTCCAGGGTTCTGGAGTCTCAACTCTCAACTTTCCTTGATCAATTTTTCCTAGAGTGTTCCAACTAGAGTACACGATCTGTTGATGCATGTCCTCCTATAGATCGATAGTCCTCATCTCCTTCTACTCTTCAGGCTTCAGGGATTTCAAAACTCAATTTCGCTTCCTTCACTTTATCCTGGAGTGCTTTTCCCTGAACTGCACAGATTTCTGCCACGCATCCTTCTGGAAATCGACGACCTATATCTTCTTCAGCCCTCAGGTCTTTGATGATCTGGTTTCATTCCCAACCACAAAATCCCGAAGTAATTCTCTCCATAGTTGTGGATCGTGCGCCACTTGTCAGTCTTGACGATGGATGGTCCCTGCTTACTTTGGGACTTCGAGACTTTGACAAGTCCGCTCTCCTGCACTCATCCAAAGCCTTAACCTTTGTGCATTTATCTCTGGATCCAATGACCCTTGTTCCTCGGTTCTCAGATCCAATGGATCAGATATATACTTATTCTAGATCTAACGGTTGTCTTAACTACTGAAATGTATCTTAGATCGACGACTAAGAGCGACTTTGGACCTTCGTCCTTCGGGACTTCGGGACTTTTGATATTTTTTGGTGATGAAGCTCCTGAAGTAAATCTCCTGGAGTGATGTAGCTTGCTTACGTTACTTTATGATGTGGCACGAGCCGAGTGTCTACCATGTGTCACTCAGATGCATGATTTGCATGTACCTGAAATGCCGATTTCATCTTGACACTTTTCATTATTAGATTGTGCCATGTGTCCTTTCCAATGTGGTCTATCATATGTCCTTGTTGATGTGGTCTTATGACATGATCTTCCACATGTCCATGCTAACATCGTCTACTAACATAGATCTCCCTGATCTAACAATCATCATATATTCTCCAGATCTGATGGTCGAGAATTTATTTCGGCTGTCCGGCTCTCCGGGCTTTGGGTATTTCAGTTCTCAACTTGAAATTCTTGAAGTGATACATTTCCAAAGTGTAACCTCCTCATAATTTTAGACCCAAAACAAATGATGTTCACTGATCATGTTCTTAGATCGATGGCTTGATCTATCTTCGATGCTGCTCTTCTAGCTTATCCTATCCTTCCACTTAGAATGATCCAATGGCTGAGGGATATTTAGGTGATCCAATTGTCAATCATTTTGTGCTAGTTATCCTATCCTTCCATTAATTCAATCTGACGACTGACAGATATTTAGGTGATCGAATTATTAATCGTTTTGGTTTATCCTATGGAGATGTTGATCCTGATCACGTTTTTGTACTTCTCTTTTCCTTCTGAGATTTGATCTCTGCATACTGTTCGCTTCTCCTCCTGAGCTTATGATTTTCCTATTTTCCATCGTTGTTTTTGTTCTTACCATCAATGAAAATCACACACTTCCTGTAAAACATGCCAACAATATCCCCTTTTGGCATTGATGGCAACCCAAAAAGGATGCATTATTTTGCTTAGACCTCCAACTGTAGCATCCAAACCATGCCTTTTCTCCCCCTTTGACATCAATGTCAAAGAAAACATGATCCCCTTGAGTTGTGGTAGTAGTTTTTGGAGCTATAAGAGATTCAAACAACACATACTTCCCCTGACAGATAGGTTATTTTAACTTGATAATAGGGTCACGCCCAACTTCTGGTGTAGATACTCTAACTGAGCTTTTGCAAGTGGTTTAGTTAAGATACCAACTATCTTCTCTGTGGAAGGAATATAATGCAGATGAACAACTCTTTTTGTAATCTTCTCTTTGAGAAAATGATATTTTATTGGTATATGCTTAGTCTTTTCATGTAGAACAGGATTCTTGGAGGCACTAATGGCACTAGTGTTATCACAATGAAGTGGAATTGGATCAGTATAAGTTACCTTCAAATCTGCAAGAGTTTGTATCATCCATAAGATCTGAGCGGAGCAAGTAGCAACAATAATGTACTCTACCTCTGTAGTTGATAATGAAATAGATCCCTACTTCTTACTAAGCCATTCTACTAAAGAATCACCTAAGAAGAATGCACCTCCACTGGTGCTCTTTCTCTCATCCAAATAGTTTTCCCAATTAGCATATGAATATGCAGTTGATTGAAAATTTGGATTTCTAGGATACCAGAGACCATGAGTCATTGCACCTTTAAAATATTTGAATATCCTTTTGACAGCTCCTAAGTGACTTTGTTTAGGAGAAGACTGATAACTACCTAACATTCCAATAGCTTGCATTATATTAGGATGGGATGTTGTGATGTACAAAACACTGCCTATCATTGATCAATATGTTCTTTGATCAACATCAAGTGAAATATCATCTTTACTGAGCTTGCAACCAACCACCGTAGGTGTGCCCATAGGTGTAGAATATTCTATCTAAAACCTCTTTAACATCTCTTTCAAATACTTTTGTTTAGAGATAAATATCCCTGCAGAACTCTGATGGATTCATAAACCAAGAAAATATGACAATTCTTCTATCATGGATATCTCAAACTCAGTCGGCATTGAATTAGAAAACCGCTGAACTAAAGGGTCATTAGTGCATCCAAAAATAATTTCATCTACATAAACCAAAACAACTAATAAATCATCACCTTCATTCTTAATGTATAGATTACTATCAACAATACCTTTCTTGAACCCTTTGTCCTGTAGAAATTTGTCCAGTCTATAATACCAGGCTCATGGTTCCTGTTTCAATCCATATAATGTCTTTTTCAAATTATAGACATAGTCAGGATTATCTGTCAGCGAAAATCCTTCAAGTTTCTCCACATATACATCTTCTTCTAGATATCCATTAAGAAATTTTGACTTAACATCCATATGATATACTTTAAATTTCTTATGACGTGCATAGGAAAGAAACATTCTGATGGCTTCCAATATTGCCACTAGTGCAAAGGTTTCATAAAAATCCTTTCCTTCAACTTGTGCATACCCCTTACAGACCAACCTGAATTTATTCCTAACATTTTTTCCTTGTTCATTCATTTTGTTCTGAAACACCCATTTGGATCCAATTACATTCTTATCTGTAGGTCTAGGAACAATCTCCCATGTATTATTCTTCTCAATCTGATACAGTTCCTCATTCATTGTTTTTAACCAACTTGCATCTTTAGTGGCTTCATTAAAGTTCTTGGGTTCCACCATGGATATGAAGGATATATGTGATTGCTCGGTGTCTTTGATTATCCTTCTCCTGGTTTGTACACCTTTTTCTTTCTCACCAATTATCTAACTTTCAAGATGATTCTTTTGAGTAATTCTGGAGGAAGTATTTGATGCTATATGTTGATTTGAGTTTGCCTGAGTCTTTGTATCTTCATCTGACTCAGATTCTTATTTTTTGATTCTTGGACCTGTTCATCTTAATCTTCAGTTGTGTCCTCTGTAGCAGAAACAATATTGCTCACCTCTCTTAATCAAACTCCTTCATCAACCTTTAAATCAATGCAATCAACTAATTTATACAATCTTTTATTAAAGCATCTATATCCTTTACTACTGGTAGAATATCCTAAGAATATGCCTTCATCATCCCTGTCATCATACTTGCCAAGGTTTTCACTATTATTCTTTATGTAGCACTTACTCCCAAAGACTTTGAAGTGTTTGATTGAAGCAGGTCTTCCATACCACAGTTCATAAGGTGTCTTGTCACTGTGTGGTCTGAGGTGGGATTTGTTAAAAATATGGATTGTTGTGTGTATTGATTCTACCCAATAGGTTTGACCAATGTTCTTCTCATTCATCATTGACCTGGCCATTTGCTGAACTATTATGTTTTTCCTCTCAACTACTCCATTTTGCTGTGGAGTCCCTGGGATTGTGTATTCTCTCTTGATCCCATGTTTATCACATAATTCCTTGAAATCACTTGACATACATTCTCCTCCTCTGTCTGATCTTACTACCTTTAACCTATTGCATGTTTGATTCTCAGTTAAAGATTTAAATATTTTAAATTTGTCAAATGATTCAGCTTTTTCTTTAAGAAAAGAAACCTAGATGAGTCTGGAGTAATCATCAATGATCAACATGAAGTAGTTTTTCTTCCCTGTTCCTTCCTATCTTGGTGGTCCACATAAATCCATATGAACTAGTTGGAGTGGTTTCTCTATTGAAGTAGAGCTATTAGATTTAAACTGTGTCCTGGTTAGCATTCCTACTTAGCAGGGTTTACACATAGAATCTTTTGGCTTTGATATTGTTGGAAGATCTTTTACTACCTCAATATTTTTTATCTTGATTAAGTGGTCAAAGTTTACATGTCCAAGTCTCCTATGTCATAACCAACTTTCATCATGTTTTCTTAGATGGCACTCTTCTCTATCTTCTTTCAACACATATACATTATTATCTGTCCTTATGCCTTTAGCCACCACTTGTTCTGAGTTTAGAGACTTTATATTACAATCTTTAGAAGTGAACACCACTTCACATCCTCTATCACACTTTTGACTTACACTGAGAAAATTATGTTTCAGCCCATCTACAAGAAGAACATCCTGGTCTTTTCCTTTACCATTAATCAAACTCACCATCCCTTTACCCTTGATTTTACCTGGTTCATCATTTCCAAAGGTCACATTTCCTGTTTTTCTTTTACTCATAGATAGAAACTTATCCTTGTCTCCAGTCATGTTCTTGGAAAATCCACTGTCTATATACCAAGGGTCTTTTTGTTTTTGAGCTGAAAGTACTAGACCACATTTTTCACTATCTTTCTTTTTCCATGTGTTGGCATTTCTAGCTAAGGGTTTTATCCTNAGAACAATGATTCAGTTAGTGTAACTGAATTGTAACTGATCAAGAAACCACAAAGTGAAACAACAACCCTTCGATCAGATTTGGTTTGATCAACGCCGTTGGATTATACACGTAGAGGATTTTTTATCGACAGGTCCTCGTGAACTTTACATGTGGGAACTAGCACCTGGTGCAATGTTCCTCTTGAGATGACCACTGGCTGTGACCTTGGGCAATGGTCTCACATGACCACATAATTGTGGGTGCGATATCTCTTCTTGTTAGCCCCCTATCACATGTGACCTTGGGCTATGTCCTTGCATAAGTTAACGATTGCGGGCACATCCAAGAGTGGTTTGGGATCAACCACTTTTCTCCCCGTAATCCACCTCCTGTTGCCACATATTCTTTCTCCAAAACCGTGGTTTCAATTGCGGCCCGCCTTCAACATTTTAAATTTCGTGCACCTTCAATCCCCGCAATGTGATAGGATCATCAATCTCACGATCTTGATGGTGCTCCTGAACTGATGGATTAGATATAACCTTCTTAAATCAATGGCTATGATTTATTTCATGATCTGAGCTTCGACAATTTCAATTTTTAACCTTCACGCTCTCCCAAAATGATTTTAGCCAGAGTCCATAGATTCATGCCATGTGTCCTCCTCAAATCATTGGTCCTCATTCACTTCGGGACTTTGGCCTTCGGGGGATTCAACTCCTCTACACTCACTTTCTCCTGGAGCGTTTTAATCAGAGTCCATGATCTAACGATGCGTGTTCTTCTCGTATCAACGGTCACAATCCCTTCGGGTATTCATGGTTCAGAAATATCAACTTTCCAACCATTCCTCCTTCCTTTTTTTATCTGGATTTAGCAATCGACTGACTTGTGTCTCTCAGAATCAGACGATTGATATTCACTTCGGGTTTCCAGGGTTCTGGAGTCTCAACTCTCAACTTTCCTTGATCAATTTTTCCTAGAGTGTTCCAACTAGAGTACACGATCTGTTGATGCATGTCCTCCTATAGATCGATAGTCCTCATCTCCTTCTACTCTTCAGGCTTCAGGGATTTCAAAACTCAATTTCGCTTCCTTCACTTTATCCTGGAGTGCTTTTCCCTGAACTGCACAGATTTCTGCCACGCATCCTTCTGGAAATCGACGACCTATATCTTCTTCAGCCCTCAGGTCTTTGATGATCTGGTTTCATTCCCAACCACAAAATCCCGAAGTAATTCTCTCCATAGTTGTGGATCGTGCGCCACTTGTCAGTCTTGACGATGGATGGTCCCTGCTTACTTTGGGACTTCGAGACTTTGACAAGTCCGCTCTCCTGCACTCATCCAAAGCCTTAACCTTTGTGCATTTATCTCTGGATCCAATGACCCTTGTTCCTCGGTTCTCAGATCCAATGGATCAGATATATACTTATTCTAGATCTAACGGTTGTCTTAACTACTGAAATGTATCTTAGATCGACGACTAAGAGCGACTTTGGACCTTCGTCCTTCGGGACTTCGGGACTTTTGATATTTTTTGGTGATGAAGCTCCTGAAGTAAATCTCCTGGAGTGATGTAGCTTGCTTACGTTACTTTATGATGTGGCACGAGCCGAGTGTCTACCATGTGTCACTCAGATGCATGATTTGCATGTACCTGAAATGCCGATTTCATCTTGACACTTTTCATTATTAGATTGTGCCATGTGTCCTTTCCAATGTGGTCTATCATATGTCCTTGTTGATGTGGTCTTATGACATGATCTTCCACATGTCCATGCTAACATCGTCTACTAACATAGATCTCCCTGATCTAACAATCATCATATATTCTCCAGATCTGATGGTCGAGAATTTATTTCGGCTGTCCGGCTCTCCGGGCTTTGGGTATTTCAGTTCTCAACTTGAAATTCTTGAAGTGATACATTTCCAAAGTGTAACCTCCTCATAATTTTAGACCCAAAACAAATGATGTTCACTGATCATGTTCTTAGATCGATGGCTTGATCTATCTTCGATGCTGCTCTTCTAGCTTATCCTATCCTTCCACTTAGAATGATCCAATGGCTGAGGGATATTTAGGTGATCCAATTGTCAATCATTTTGTGCTAGTTATCCTATCCTTCCATTAATTCAATCTGACGACTGACAGATATTTAGGTGATCGAATTATTAATCGTTTTGGTTTATCCTATGGAGATGTTGATCCTGATCACGTTTTTGTACTTCTCTTTTCCTTCTGAGATTTGATCTCTGCATACTGTTCGCTTCTCCTCCTGAGCTTATGATTTTCCTATTTTCCATCGTTGTTTTTGTTCTTACCATCAATGAAAATCACACACTTCCTGTAAAACATGCCAACAATATCCCCTTTTGGCATTGATGGCAACCCAAAAAGGATGCATTATTTTGCTTAGACCTCCAACTGTAGCATCCAAACCATGCCTTTTCTCCCCCTTTGACATCAATGTCAAAGAAAACATGATCCCCTTGAGTTGTGGTAGTAGTTTTTGGAGCTATAAGAGATTCAAACAACACATACTTCCCCTGACAGATAGGTTATTTTAACTTGATAATAGGGTCACGCCCAACTTCTGGTGTAGATACTCTAACTGAGCTTTTGCAAGTGGTTTAGTTAAGATACCAACTATCTTCTCTGTGGAAGGAATATAATGCAGATGAACAACTCTTTTTGTAATCTTCTCTTTGAGAAAATGATATTTTATTGGTATATGCTTAGTCTTTTCATGTAGAACAGGATTCTTGGAGGCACTAATGGCACTAGTGTTATCACAATGAAGTGGAATTGGATCAGTATAAGTTACCTTCAAATCTGCAAGAGTTTGTATCATCCATAAGATCTGAGCGGAGCAAGTAGCAACAATAATGTACTCTACCTCTGTAGTTGATAATGAAATAGATCCCTACTTCTTACTAAGCCATTCTACTAAAGAATCACCTAAGAAGAATGCACCTCCACTGGTGCTCTTTCTCTCATCCAAATAGTTTTCCCAATTAGCATATGAATATGCAGTTGATTGAAAATTTGGATTTCTAGGATACCAGAGACCATGAGTCATTGCACCTTTAAAATATTTGAATATCCTTTTGACAGCTCCTAAGTGACTTTGTTTAGGAGAAGACTGATAACTACCTAACATTCCAATAGCTTGCATTATATTAGGATGGGATGTTGTGATGTACAAAACACTGCCTATCATTGATCAATATGTTCTTTGATCAACATCAAGTGAAATATCATCTTTACTGAGCTTGCAACCAACCACCGTAGGTGTGCCCATAGGTGTAGAATATTCTATCTAAAACCTCTTTAACATCTCTTTCAAATACTTTTGTTTAGAGATAAATATCCCTGCAGAACTCTGATGGATTCATAAACCAAGAAAATATGACAATTCTTCTATCATGGATATCTCAAACTCAGTCGGCATTGAATTAGAAAACCGCTGAACTAAAGGGTCATTAGTGCATCCAAAAATAATTTCATCTACATAAACCAAAACAACTAATAAATCATCACCTTCATTCTTAATGTATAGATTACTATCAACAATACCTTTCTTGAACCCTTTGTCCTGTAGAAATTTGTCCAGTCTATAATACCAGGCTCATGGTTCCTGTTTCAATCCATATAATGTCTTTTTCAAATTATAGACATAGTCAGGATTATCTGTCAGCGAAAATCCTTCAAGTTTCTCCACATATACATCTTCTTCTAGATATCCATTAAGAAATTTTGACTTAACATCCATATGATATACTTTAAATTTCTTATGACGTGCATAGGAAAGAAACATTCTGATGGCTTCCAATATTGCCACTAGTGCAAAGGTTTCATAAAAATCCTTTCCTTCAACTTGTGCATACCCCTTACAGACCAACCTGAATTTATTCCTAACATTTTTTCCTTGTTCATTCATTTTGTTCTGAAACACCCATTTGGATCCAATTACATTCTTATCTGTAGGTCTAGGAACAATCTCCCATGTATTATTCTTCTCAATCTGATACAGTTCCTCATTCATTGTTTTTAACCAACTTGCATCTTTAGTGGCTTCATTAAAGTTCTTGGGTTCCACCATGGATATGAAGGATATATGTGATTGCTCGGTGTCTTTGATTATCCTTCTCCTGGTTTGTACACCTTTTTCTTTCTCACCAATTATCTAACTTTCAAGATGATTCTTTTGAGTAATTCTGGAGGAAGTATTTGATGCTATATGTTGATTTGAGTTTGCCTGAGTCTTTGTATCTTCATCTGACTCAGATTCTTATTTTTTGATTCTTGGACCTGTTCATCTTAATCTTCAGTTGTGTCCTCTGTAGCAGAAACAATATTGCTCACCTCTCTTAATCAAACTCCTTCATCAACCTTTAAATCAATGCAATCAACTAATTTATACAATCTTTTATTAAAGCATCTATATCCTTTACTACTGGTAGAATATCCTAAGAATATGCCTTCATCATCCCTGTCATCATACTTGCCAAGGTTTTCATTATTATTCTTTATGTAGCACTTACTCCCAAAGACTTTGAAGTGTTTGATTGAAGCGTGTCTTCCATACCATAGTTCATAAGGTGTCTTGTCACTGTGTGGTCTGAGGTGGGATTTGTTAACAATAAGGACTGTTGTGTGTATTGATTCTACCCAATAGGTTTGATCAATGTTCTTCTCATTCATCATTGACCTGGCCATTTGCTGAACTGTTCTGTTTTTCCTCTCAACTACTCCATTTTGCTATGGAGTCCCTGGGATTGTGTATTCTCTCTTGATCCCATGTTTATCACATAATTCCTTGAAATCACTTGACATAAATTCTCCTCCTCTGTCTGATCTTACTACCTTTAACCTATTTCATGTTTGAGTCTCAGTTAAAGATTTAAATATTTTAAATTTGTCAAATGATTCATCTTTTTCTTTAAGAAAAGAAACCCAGATGAGTCTGGAGTAATCATCAATGATCAACATGAAGTAGTTTTCCTTCCCTGTTCCTTCCTATCTTGGTGGTCCACATAAATCCATATGAACTAGTTGGAGTGGTTTCTCTGTTGAAGTAGAGCTATTAGATTTAAACTGTGTCATGGTTAGCATTCCTACTTAGCAGGGTTTACACATAGAATCTTTTGGCTTTGATATTGTTGGAAGATCTGTTACTACCTCAATATTTTTGATCTTGATTAAGTGGTCAAAGTTTACATGTCCAAGTCTCCTATGTCATAACCAACTTTAATCATGTTTTCTTAGATGGCACTCTTCTCTATCTTATTTCAACACATATACATTATTATCTGTCCTTATGCCTTTAGCCACCACTTGTTCTGAGTTTAGAGACTTTATATTACAATCTTTAGAAGTGAACACCACTTCACATCCTCTATCACACTTTTGACTTACACTGAGAAAATTATGTTTCAGCCCATCTACAAGCAGAACATCCTGGTCTTTTCCTTTACCATTACTCAAACTCACCATCCCTTTAGCCTTGATTTTACCTGGTTCATCATTTCCAAAGGTCACATTTCCTATTTTTCTTTTACTCATAGATAGAAACTTATCCTTGTCTCCAGTCATGTTCTTGGAACATCCACTGTCTATATACCAAGGGTCTTTTTGTTTTTGAGCTGAAAGTACTAGACCACATTTTTCACTATCTTTCTTTTTCCATGTGTTGGCATTTCTGGCTAAGGGTTTTATCCTTGGATCTGCTTTGTAATTCTTCAGATGGCAGTTTGCATATTTGTGGACGAAGTTATGACAGTTATAGCATTTGATCTCATTGTTCAATAGGTCAAAGTGATTGGTGAAACTTTGTCTACTCATTAGTTGTTTAGTTCTATGTTGCAAATATTGTTTATTTCTTGATCTCCTCAGTTGCATGTCTCTAAACTTAATTTGACAATTTGCAATCTTATGACCAAAATTAGAGCAGTAAAATAGTAACCATGGAAAAAAATTTGGTACCTGAAGGATGACCTTCTTATTGGCATTTGTTTATCCATATTATGATATCTTTTTTTTTTATCAAGGATCATCTTGTCTTTATTAGATTTTGGTGGCAAAGTACTCACGTAGTCTAATTGTCTGCTGACTTGGAACTTGATCATCTTTAATGACTCTTTTCTTTCTAGTTGTTTTCTTCTTGAACCACTTACATAGCCTAAACCATTATTCAACAAAGGAGATCTATGTTTTCTCATAATGTCATTTAGTTCTGCTGAGGCTTTAATGCTTGGAAGATTTTGGAGATACAATGCTTTAAACTTCTCCATCTCTTTTCTAGTTTTTACTACCTCTTCTTCCAAGGCTTCACATCTTGCCTTCTTCTCTGATAACTGTTGTTTCAGAGCGTCCTCTATTTTATTTTCCTCTTCTAACTCCACTTTTAGCAGGGTAAAGTATTCAACAGGTTTTTTACCATTCTTTCCAAACTGCATCAACAACTGTTTTTGTTTTCTCTTCTTAAGTATGAGTTTGTCATTCTCTTCTAAAGAAATGATTAGTTCACCTTCCATATCAACCACAAATTATTCATCATTAGCATCACTTCCTATGCTTTTATTATCATAATCCTCTTTGGCCATAAGCATAAATTCATTAACCTTATCTTCACAAGAAGAGTCACTATCTGTGTCTCCTGAAGAGTCATCATTGTTTATGCATAAACTTTTCTTTTTACCAAATATCTTGCATTTGTACTTCTCTTCACCTTCAGATTTAGGGTCCTTCTTCTTGTGTGGACACTTAGATGCAAAGTGACCTATCTTTCCACAGTTAAAAAATTTGAAGGGCAACTTGCCTTGATACTTGCATGATCCTTTCTTTAGTCTTCTCACAAATTTTGTTTCAATTTCATCAGGCTCAGAATCCTCATTCTTATCTGCTTTAAATGATGCTTCTCTAGAGGTGGGTTTATCTTTACTAATGTAACAACCCTAGTTAAATAATTAATTGTCATAGTTAAATAATTGTTTAAAGTATATTAAGTTTAATTAATTAATTAATTAATTGTCCTGAATTATTAATTGTTTAATGTATATTAATTAATTAATTAATTAACTCATTAAATATTTGGGTAATGAATTTAAGTTTAATAAATTTTAATTTATTAAAAGAAAACTTAACATATCGAAGGATGGAACCATTGAATGGATGGACAAGGTGGTTGGCATTGAATGAAGAGATAAGGTGGGTGTGTCTTAATGAAAGGAAGAGACGGTGAATGGGGAAGGAGTTTATGAGGGGGGAAAACACTCGGGAGAGGAGGACTTTTTGGGGGGAGCATTATTTTCAAATTAGGAGACTGTATTGGGGCATTTGGAAGGGATATTTGTTTTTGGATATTGGAAGACTATATTACGGGTTTTGGCTGGAGAAGCTTGTGGAAGGTATGTTACATGGGGACACCTGTTGCTGGGAGTTTTGGGCTCAGGGGCTAGGAATCCTTACAGAATCCTGGAGATAGGGAGCTGGAGAGGCTCTGTTCCTAGCTAGATGGGAGGAAAAGGTTCAATTTTGGGTAGTTCCAAGCAATCTGCAACAACAGGAAAGAAAAGGACATACTCCTCCTTCAAGAGCTATTTTTCTAGTATTAATTTTGTTAAGGATGAAATTTATGATATGAATTTATGTATGAAAATGTGTAATATGTTGTGTAGTCTGTTTATGATTATTTATGACTAGTATGGACTGTAAAATTTTAGAATTTACTGTTTAAACTGATTAATTGGCATTTCTCTATCTAAATTTATGTTTTATAAGTCTCTGTTGGAAGAGACCTTACACATGGTATCAGAGCCCTGGTTTAAAAACTTGGACCAGGGCCTACCCACCTACCCAATTTAGGAATGGAACTGTTCCCACCTAGAAATTTAAACAACCCTAAATAATATGTATAGGGTAAATATATATATATATATTGAAAGCAACCCAGGGGCCCTAAATCCCTTTATTAGATATAAATCTGGGCCAAGCTCCAACTCCAGCGCCACCTAACCTACAAGCCAAACACACAATTATTTTTATTTATATATACAGATCTATATACATATAAACAATATGCACATTAAAAATGAAACGGTATAATATCATACAATTTGAAAGTGTTAAATCAATTTTAACACTTTCTTTTAAAACATTGTATATATATATATATATATATATCAATTTTTCCCATGATTTTCTAAATAGATAACTATATATGAACAAACAAAAAAAAATATAAGTATGTATAAGGTAAAAAGGATTTTCTAAACAGATAACTATATATGAATAAACAAAAAAAAATATAAGTATGTACAAGGTAAAAAGAAAGATAGAAAATAAATATAAACAATATGCAATACATATATATATACACATATATAAAATGATGAAAAACAAAAAGAAAGTTACATATTGAAAATATATATAAAATAAAGTGTTGTGTCTGTGCACAAGTTATGTAAGTCTAAACCAAATCCAAATTCTGAGTCCACTTGTCAAAGTGCAAGTCAACACATAAGTCACCAAAGCTACATATGTCACCAAATCCCAGCGCAAGCGCCAAGCCTCTTCATTCCGCATGGCTCAAAGAAGAGGCTCGCCAGTCAGATTCTTGACATGCCTATGTGGCCTTCTAGTTCTTTGTGGGTGACTTTAAGCACTTTATGTGCCATTGAAATGCACACAAGAGAGTCTATTCCATCGCCATTTACAGGCCAAAGAGAGCACGTACTTTCCTAAAAATAAAAAAAATAAATAACCGCAAAGCCAAAGAATCCAAAAGAAAAAGGATGAAGGGAACTCTTATTTCTCTCATAGAGAATATTTGAATGTACTTATAAGGCTTGGTCGTGAAAAGAGAGATGGGCCACCGTGAACGTCCATTTTGTTTTAGAAACTTTCAGCGTTGTGCATTCCATGGATTACAAGAATGACAGAGACGCTAGTTCATTTCCATCCACGAACAATCCATGAACCGAATACTATGATTTGGAAAGATAAACCCTTAAAACAGAACCCGAAACAGGATCACAAAATATAGAACCATAAACATAAAAACCAGAAAGTACATCACATTCTACTTTCGAACCATTGCCCAAGTGCTTATCCCAAGGCTATTGTACGGGCTCAGGCCAAGACCAAACATGAAGTCAAGTTGTATTGGTTGCACCCACTCAAAGCACCAAAATAGCCCGCAGGCCTAGCTCCTAGCCCGAGCTTGTTTAGCACCCAACAACAACATACAATCCAACGCCAAACCCAAGCTCTCGCCAAAAGCTCCAAGATCCAAGAACCACCTACAAATACCATCACAGGTTAGAAAAACACATAACACAAGTAAGAGTCTAGCGTTCAAGCGCCAAGACACAGGAAGGAGCTCACAAAACCTTGGACTACGTGTCCATTGAATGCACCTTAGACCACCTCTACCTTTGCATTCAAGCGGTAGCTCCATCGCATACTCGCAGGCCTTTGCCAAGCCATAGGGAGGAGCCCGCAGGAACCAAGCCTGCAGGCCAGGGCCAAAGCCATAGGGAGGAGCCCACAGGAACCAAGCTCGCAGGCCAGGGCCAAAGCCATCAAGGTGAGACCTTCGACAACCACTCTGGAACAACTTACCATTGCGCCATCCATGAGAACGAAATTGGGGTGTAGGGTTAGGTTAAGGAGAGCGGGAGGAAATGGGGGAGGGGCACGTGGGCTTCATGCGTGCCCGCGCTTTATTTTATTTTAATTTTTTTTATTATTATTTTAATTATTATTATTTTTTTATATTTTTATTTATTTATTATTTGTTTTTATTATTTTGTCGAATTTGACTATCGTAATTTATTTTTATATATATTATTTATTTATTTATTTTTATTAAATATTCTTATATAATTAAATTTTAAATTTTAATTGCTTATATTTAGTTTAAACTTTAATTATTTAAGAATATTATATGTTTT
>JZKD02S1626729.1:15658-30441 GCA_000966675.3 Picea glauca
TTACAATTCCAAATCACTCAGTTATGAATGAGATAATAGATTAATATTTATTGTCTAATTTAATTAAGGGAAAACTAAATTAGACACATGTTTCTTGTTGACTTTTCAACAGTCAATATGTTCAAAGAGAATTTCAACCCATAAATCCTTCTATTGCGTCGGCCATTTCTGTAGTCCTTAAGCCTTCTATTGCATTGGTCATCCATGAGTCAATCCTAAGCAATTGTTACTCTGATATACATCAAATCTTGTTACGTGTTTCGTGTCATTGATGGGGGATACCTTAAGGCCCTCCTATGATGAGTCTTTTCCTGTCGACTTCAACTAATTATCTAGGAATTAGAATTATAAACTGATTGGTACCTTGTAACTTGCATCCCTCAATGGTAGGTTTCCTCACTTTCGACAATGGGTTTTCATTATTGACCTTTGATCGAGAGATTCCGTCGAGTGTTCGACCTCAGCTCATTAATTCACATTCGTTGGATTGTACTAGTGTACCTTAGGAGTCATTGACATTAATGGTGATTTCCCTTGCACTTGTTAATAGTATACACTAATGAACGGTAATCAAGTGGTTTCTACCATGTTCGACTTCAGCCATGTATTTGCATGGTTAGATTCGTACTATAGAGTTGTGGATATGAGGACCCTAAATATTTTCTCACAGATTTAGGTTGCGTTGGAGTATATTCAATGTAATATTGCATAGATCCACATTGTATGTCTTGTGTCTATGTTCAAATTTGAGTCTATAACACATAGATCCATAGTATATTGTTGGTGGCTATGTTCAGATTTGACTCATAATGGCATGGATCCACAGTGTATGTTTGGTGGCCATGACCTGTATTACTTGACATGGATCTTCGCATGTCATCATTTATGCTTTGAGTCATATGTATTATGAGTATGGGAATGCCTACCTCAGTGATGATATATATTATTGTGTTTTATTTCCTTGTTTGTTGGTAGGTTTCCGACCGACGTGTTCCTTGTTCCCGACACGCACTCGACAAAGTATTTTAGCTATCACTTTGTTCTAACATCATACTTTGGGGGGCTCTCTGTTACACATTATTTTTTTCATCCCTATGACCATTAATGATGTAAACCTATCTGTTGCCTTCAGAGGGGTCAGTGGCCTGAATTCCTGAAGAAAGAAGGGAGAAGAACTTTTACTGAGAGAAGAAGTTGTATTTTCCTTTGTAAAAACCTTATTAAATATGATATCGGCAAGTTTCTCTATACAAAGGGTGCGTAAATGCCTAATTTTCACAGGCTGTACTAAAGCTAGGTTGCATAGTTCCCGCAGGATACTCTATAGCCAGGGTGTGGAAATTCATGTACATGGGAAAAACAAGAGTCTTCTCTATGCTTCTAGAAGGAGAAGCGTCTATGGTGAGGTGGCCTCCGAATGGTTTGGATATTACTCGCTTTCATGATTTAGTGGGATCATCCTAACGTCCTCACCTTATCCTCTTCAACTTATAAAAGGAGAGGAGCTCTCATGAGGAAAGTTAGATTGGCTTGATCTTGAGTTTTGTAGATTGGAAATTTGGCTTGATTAGAGTGGATTTGAGCTTTGCTTTTTCAAGATAGATTGCGAGTAGCTATCATATCCATGGTATCAGAATACTTTGAGAAATAAGTGTGTGGGAAGCAAGGAACTGTTGGAAGGAACCTAACAACATCAAGGAATATGGTTGTATCTTTCTTCCACATTATTTAATACAGATATGATTTTCTTTCCTATATGAATGTTATTTGTTCATATTGTATGATTCCTTGATCACGTACACAGTTTCATATCAAATAGACTCTTATATTCTTGTATTCATTGGCTTGTGATTATTTGTAGATATTTCTCCATAAGCCTCATGAAGGAGCTTGGATTGCATTGGCGAAGTCAGATCTGTGATGTTTAAAAGGTATGTTCTAGATCCATTTCTCATTTGATAATTGAAATCTAAGGAAAGAGTAGTGTACTGTCTTGTTTTTTTCTAGTTTCGTAGTGAAGCTAGGTGGATTGATTTGCATCCACACTTAAAAATTAGCCCAATAATAGTGACCCTTCCATTAGTGATTGGTTTGTTCATTAATTATTTGATGGAAGTCTGATCAGTATGTGTTAGACAACTGAGAGGGGGGGGGTGAATCAATTGTTACTGTTCTTAAACAATTATACCCAATTTAAACTTATTATAGAACACTCAATGATGATCAAAATAATTTATGGAAGTAAGAAATAGAGTATTGAACATCAATCACACACATGAAGTATAAAGAGACAAATATTTCTAAGGAAACCCATAAAGGGAGAAAACCTCTTCTTCTTAATATGATAAGTAGTCTTTATTTTTTGTACATGATCATTATTATGAGCATCAACTCTTTGTGAGGCTACCACCTCTGTTTTAACAAGTTACAACTTATTGAGAGCACCAAATCTTGGGTTTCTCTAGCGCCCACTAGAAGGAATCACCAACTCCCTGAGTGTTCCAACACCAACTAGATGGAAGCACCAACTTCTAGGCATAAAGGCACCAACCTCTATAACAGAGAACAATGGTTCTCCCTTGCACCACCCTACCACCCTGGTGTTTTTGGCTACAACCAGATGGAATCTACCACTCCCTGTGTTCAAGCACCCACTTGAAAATTCGAGGACAACAATACTCCCTAGCCCCACCCTACCTCCCTAATATATAAATCTTTGCTTTCTGAAGTTTATTATAGTGATACAATATTTATCAATGGCTTACCCATCTCATCATTGTTATTCTACACCGCTCTGCTCTGCCTACATCAATGTGTTCCTTCTCGCATCTTCTTGTGCTTAAGTTCTCGTACAGTTTGTTGTTTGCACCATTTTTGCTCTGTCCAGCTTATGTTCTTCACCTCTGCTATCTTTCATGCTCTGTTCCTGTTGTCTTCTTGATCACATACAGTTCAACTTGTTTTACCAAGAAACAACAACCTCTCTCTATCACGACATCTTTCTTTTATTCATGCCCTAATCAATTTTTTCTCTCTGAATATCCAAATCCCATGTCGAGAATCTTAGAACGCTCAAGAGCCATCATTCCAACATCCCAGAGAAATGATTCCAACATTCCAGAACAATGATTCAGTTAGTGTAACTGAATTGTAACTGATCAAGAAACCACAAAGTGAAACAACAACCCTTCGATCAGATTTGGTTTGATCAACGCCGTTGGATTATACACGTAGAGGATTTTTTATCGACAGGTCCTCGTGAACTTTACATGTGGGAACTAGCACCTGGTGCAATGTTCCTCTTGAGATGACCACTGGCTGTGACCTTGGGCAATGGTCTCACATGACCACATAATTGTGGGTGCGATATCTCTTCTTGTTAGCCCCCTATCACATGTGACCTTGGGCTATGTCCTTGCATAAGTTAACGATTGCGGGCACATCCAAGAGTGGTTTGGGATCAACCACTTTTCTCCCCGTAATCCACCTCCTGTTGCCACATATTCTTTCTCCAAAACCGTGGTTTCAATTGCGGCCCGCCTTCAACATTTTAAATTTCGTGCACCTTCAATCCCCGCAATGTGATAGGATCATCAATCTCACGATCTTGATGGTGCTCCTGAACTGATGGATTAGATATAACCTTCTTAAATCAATGGCTATGATTTATTTCATGATCTGAGCTTCGACAATTTCAATTTTTAACCTTCACGCTCTCCCAAAATGATTTTAGCCAGAGTCCATAGATTCATGCCATGTGTCCTCCTCAAATCATTGGTCCTCATTCACTTCGGGACTTTGGCCTTCGGGGGATTCAACTCCTCTACACTCACTTTCTCCTGGAGCGTTTTAATCAGAGTCCATGATCTAACGATGCGTGTTCTTCTCGTATCAACGGTCACAATCCCTTCGGGTATTCATGGTTCAGAAATATCAACTTTCCAACCATTCCTCCTTCCTTTTTTTATCTGGATTTAGCAATCGACTGACTTGTGTCTCTCAGAATCAGACGATTGATATTCACTTCGGGTTTCCAGGGTTCTGGAGTCTCAACTCTCAACTTTCCTTGATCAATTTTTCCTAGAGTGTTCCAACTAGAGTACACGATCTGTTGATGCATGTCCTCCTATAGATCGATAGTCCTCATCTCCTTCTACTCTTCAGGCTTCAGGGATTTCAAAACTCAATTTCGCTTCCTTCACTTTATCCTGGAGTGCTTTTCCCTGAACTGCACAGATTTCTGCCACGCATCCTTCTGGAAATCGACGACCTATATCTTCTTCAGCCCTCAGGTCTTTGATGATCTGGTTTCATTCCCAACCACAAAATCCCGAAGTAATTCTCTCCATAGTTGTGGATCGTGCGCCACTTGTCAGTCTTGACGATGGATGGTCCCTGCTTACTTTGGGACTTCGAGACTTTGACAAGTCCGCTCTCCTGCACTCATCCAAAGCCTTAACCTTTGTGCATTTATCTCTGGATCCAATGACCCTTGTTCCTCGGTTCTCAGATCCAATGGATCAGATATATACTTATTCTAGATCTAACGGTTGTCTTAACTACTGAAATGTATCTTAGATCGACGACTAAGAGCGACTTTGGACCTTCGTCCTTCGGGACTTCGGGACTTTTGATATTTTTTGGTGATGAAGCTCCTGAAGTAAATCTCCTGGAGTGATGTAGCTTGCTTACGTTACTTTATGATGTGGCACGAGCCGAGTGTCTACCATGTGTCACTCAGATGCATGATTTGCATGTACCTGAAATGCCGATTTCATCTTGACACTTTTCATTATTAGATTGTGCCATGTGTCCTTTCCAATGTGGTCTATCATATGTCCTTGTTGATGTGGTCTTATGACATGATCTTCCACATGTCCATGCTAACATCGTCTACTAACATAGATCTCCCTGATCTAACAATCATCATATATTCTCCAGATCTGATGGTCGAGAATTTATTTCGGCTGTCCGGCTCTCCGGGCTTTGGGTATTTCAGTTCTCAACTTGAAATTCTTGAAGTGATACATTTCCAAAGTGTAACCTCCTCATAATTTTAGACCCAAAACAAATGATGTTCACTGATCATGTTCTTAGATCGATGGCTTGATCTATCTTCGATGCTGCTCTTCTAGCTTATCCTATCCTTCCACTTAGAATGATCCAATGGCTGAGGGATATTTAGGTGATCCAATTGTCAATCATTTTGTGCTAGTTATCCTATCCTTCCATTAATTCAATCTGACGACTGACAGATATTTAGGTGATCGAATTATTAATCGTTTTGGTTTATCCTATGGAGATGTTGATCCTGATCACGTTTTTGTACTTCTCTTTTCCTTCTGAGATTTGATCTCTGCATACTGTTCGCTTCTCCTCCTGAGCTTATGATTTTCCTATTTTCCATCGTTGTTTTTGTTCTTACCATCAATGAAAATCACACACTTCCTGTAAAACATGCCAACAATATCCCCTTTTGGCATTGATGGCAACCCAAAAAGGATGCATTATTTTGCTTAGACCTCCAACTGTAGCATCCAAACCATGCCTTTTCTCCCCCTTTGACATCAATGTCAAAGAAAACATGATCCCCTTGAGTTGTGGTAGTAGTTTTTGGAGCTATAAGAGATTCAAACAACACATACTTCCCCTGACAGATAGGTTATTTTAACTTGATAATAGGGTCACGCCCAACTTCTGGTGTAGATACTCTAACTGAGCTTTTGCAAGTGGTTTAGTTAAGATACCAACTATCTTCTCTGTGGAAGGAATATAATGCAGATGAACAACTCTTTTTGTAATCTTCTCTTTGAGAAAATGATATTTTATTGGTATATGCTTAGTCTTTTCATGTAGAACAGGATTCTTGGAGGCACTAATGGCACTAGTGTTATCACAATGAAGTGGAATTGGATCAGTATAAGTTACCTTCAAATCTGCAAGAGTTTGTATCATCCATAAGATCTGAGCGGAGCAAGTAGCAACAATAATGTACTCTACCTCTGTAGTTGATAATGAAATAGATCCCTACTTCTTACTAAGCCATTCTACTAAAGAATCACCTAAGAAGAATGCACCTCCACTGGTGCTCTTTCTCTCATCCAAATAGTTTTCCCAATTAGCATATGAATATGCAGTTGATTGAAAATTTGGATTTCTAGGATACCAGAGACCATGAGTCATTGCACCTTTAAAATATTTGAATATCCTTTTGACAGCTCCTAAGTGACTTTGTTTAGGAGAAGACTGATAACTACCTAACATTCCAATAGCTTGCATTATATTAGGATGGGATGTTGTGATGTACAAAACACTGCCTATCATTGATCAATATGTTCTTTGATCAACATCAAGTGAAATATCATCTTTACTGAGCTTGCAACCAACCACCGTAGGTGTGCCCATAGGTGTAGAATATTCTATCTAAAACCTCTTTAACATCTCTTTCAAATACTTTTGTTTAGAGATAAATATCCCTGCAGAACTCTGATGGATTCATAAACCAAGAAAATATGACAATTCTTCTATCATGGATATCTCAAACTCAGTCGGCATTGAATTAGAAAACCGCTGAACTAAAGGGTCATTAGTGCATCCAAAAATAATTTCATCTACATAAACCAAAACAACTAATAAATCATCACCTTCATTCTTAATGTATAGATTACTATCAACAATACCTTTCTTGAACCCTTTGTCCTGTAGAAATTTGTCCAGTCTATAATACCAGGCTCATGGTTCCTGTTTCAATCCATATAATGTCTTTTTCAAATTATAGACATAGTCAGGATTATCTGTCAGCGAAAATCCTTCAAGTTTCTCCACATATACATCTTCTTCTAGATATCCATTAAGAAATTTTGACTTAACATCCATATGATATACTTTAAATTTCTTATGACGTGCATAGGAAAGAAACATTCTGATGGCTTCCAATATTGCCACTAGTGCAAAGGTTTCATAAAAATCCTTTCCTTCAACTTGTGCATACCCCTTACAGACCAACCTGAATTTATTCCTAACATTTTTTCCTTGTTCATTCATTTTGTTCTGAAACACCCATTTGGATCCAATTACATTCTTATCTGTAGGTCTAGGAACAATCTCCCATGTATTATTCTTCTCAATCTGATACAGTTCCTCATTCATTGTTTTTAACCAACTTGCATCTTTAGTGGCTTCATTAAAGTTCTTGGGTTCCACCATGGATATGAAGGATATATGTGATTGCTCGGTGTCTTTGATTATCCTTCTCCTGGTTTGTACACCTTTTTCTTTCTCACCAATTATCTAACTTTCAAGATGATTCTTTTGAGTAATTCTGGAGGAAGTATTTGATGCTATATGTTGATTTGAGTTTGCCTGAGTCTTTGTATCTTCATCTGACTCAGATTCTTATTTTTTGATTCTTGGACCTGTTCATCTTAATCTTCAGTTGTGTCCTCTGTAGCAGAAACAATATTGCTCACCTCTCTTAATCAAACTCCTTCATCAACCTTTAAATCAATGCAATCAACTAATTTATACAATCTTTTATTAAAGCATCTATATCCTTTACTACTGGTAGAATATCCTAAGAATATGCCTTCATCATCCCTGTCATCATACTTGCCAAGGTTTTCANCTCATTAATTCACATTCGTTGGATTGTACTAGTGTACCTTAGGAGTCATTGACATTAATGGTGATTTCCCTTGCACTTGTTAATAGTATACACTAATGAACGGTAATCAAGTGGTTTCTACCATGTTCGACTTCAGCCATGTATTTGCATGGTTAGATTCGTACTATAGAGTTGTGGATATGAGGACCCTAAATATTTTCTCACAGATTTAGGTTGCGTTGGAGTATATTCAATGTAATATTGCATAGATCCACATTGTATGTCTTGTGTCTATGTTCAAATTTGAGTCTATAACACATAGATCCATAGTATATTGTTGGTGGCTATGTTCAGATTTGACTCATAATGGCATGGATCCACAGTGTATGTTTGGTGGCCATGACCTGTATTACTTGACATGGATCTTCGCATGTCATCATTTATGCTTTGAGTCATATGTATTATGAGTATGGGAATGCCTACCTCAGTGATGATATATATTATTGTGTTTTATTTCCTTGTTTGTTGGTAGGTTTCCGACCGACGTGTTCCTTGTTCCCGACACGCACTCGACAAAGTATTTTAGCTATCACTTTGTTCTAACATCATACTTTGGGGGGCTCTCTGTTACACATTATTTTTTTCATCCCTATGACCATTAATGATGTAAACCTATCTGTTGCCTTCAGAGGGGTCAGTGGCCTGAATTCCTGAAGAAAGAAGGGAGAAGAACTTTTACTGAGAGAAGAAGTTGTATTTTTCTTTGTAAAAACCCTATTAAATATAATATCGACAAGTTGCTCTATACAAAGGGTGCGGAAATTCCTAGTTTTTGCAGGCTGTACTAAATCTAGGTTGCGGATTTCCCGCAGGCTACTCTATAGCCAGGGTGTGGAAATTCATGTACATGGCAAAAACAAGCGTCTTCTCTATGCTTCTAGAAGGAGAAGATTCTATGGTGAGGTGGCCTCCGAACGGTTTGGATATTACTCGCTTTCATGATTTAGTGGGATCATCCTAACATCCTCACCTTATCCTCTTCAACTTATAAAAAGAGAGGAGCTCTCATGAGGAAAGTTAGATTGGCTTGATCTTGAGTTTTGTAGATTGGAAATTTGGCTTGATTAGAGTGGATTTGAGCTTTGCTTTGTCAAGATAGATTGTGAGTAGCTATCATATCCATGGTATCAGAATACTTTGATAAATAAGTGTGTGGGAAGCAAGGAACTGTTGGAAGGAACCTAACAACATCAAGGCATATGGTTGTATCTTTCTTCCACATTATTTAATACAGATATGATTTTCTTTCCTATATGAATGTTATTTGTTCATATTGTATGATTCCTTGATCACATACACAGTTTCATATCAAATAGACTCTTATATTCTTGTATTCATTGGCTTGTGATTATTTGTAGATATTTCTCCATAAGCCTCATGAAGGAGCTTGGATTGCATTGGAGAAGTCAGATCTGTGATGTTTAAAAGGTATGTTCTAGATCCATTTCTCATTTGATAATTGAAATCTAAGGAAAGAGTAGTGTACTGTCTTGTTTTGTTATAGTTTCGTAGTGAAGCTAGGGGGATTGATTTGTGTCCACACTTAATAATTAGCCCAATAATAGTGACCCTTCCATTGGTGATTGGTTTTTTCATTAATTATTTGATGGAAGTCTGATCAGTATGTGTTAGACAACTGAGAGGGGGGGGGTGAATCAGTTGTTATTGTTCTTAAACAATTATACCCAATTTAAACTTATTATAGAACACTCAATGATGATCAAAATAATTCATGGAAGTAAGAAATAGAGTATTCAACATCAATCACACACATGAAGTATACAGAGACAAATATTTCTAAGGAAACCCATAAAGGGAGAAAACCTCTTCTTCTTAATATGATAAGTAGTCTTTATTTTTTGTACATGATCATTCTTGTGAGCATCAACTCTTTGTGAGGCTACCACCTCTATTTTAACAAGTTACAACTTATTGAGAGCACCAAATCTTGGGTTTCTCTAGCACCCACTAGAAGGAAGCACCAACTCCTTGAGTGTTCCAACACCAACTAGATGGAAGCACCAACTTCTAGGCATAAAGGCACCAACCTGTATAACAGAGAACAATGGTTCTCCCTTGCACCACCCTACCACCCTAGTGTTTTTGGCTACAACCGGATGGAATCCACCACTCCCTGTGTTCAAGCACCCACTTGAAAATTCGAGGACAATAATACTTTCTAGCACCACCCTACCTCCCTAATATATAAATCTTTTCTTTTTGAAATTTATTATAGTGATACAATATTTATCAATGGCCTACCCATCCCATCATTGTTATTCTACACTGCTCTGCTCTACCTACATCAATGTGTTCCTTCTCGCATCTTCTTGTGCTTAAGTTCTCGTACAGTTTTTTGTTTGCACCATTTCTGCTCTGTCCAGCTTATGTTCTTCACCTCTTCTATCTTTCATGCTCTGTTCCTACTGTCTTCTTGATCACGTACATTTCAACTTGTTTTACCAAGAAACAACAACCTCTCTCTGTCACGACATCTTTCTTTTATTCATGCCCTCATCAATTGTTTCTCTCTGAATATCCAACGCCCATGTCAGGAATCTTAGAACGCTCAAGAGCCATCATTCCAACATCCCAGAGAAATGATTCCAACATTCTAGAACAATGATTCAGTTAGTGTAACTGAATTGTAACTGATCAAGAAACCACAAAGTGAAACAACAACCCTTCGATCAGATTTGGTTTGATCAACGCCGTTGGATTATACACGTAGAGGATTTTTTATCGACAGGTCCTCGTGAACTTTACATGTGGGAACTAGCACCTGGTGCAATGTTCCTCTTGAGATGACCACTGGCTGTGACCTTGGGCAATGGTCTCACATGACCACATAATTGTGGGTGCGATATCTCTTCTTGTTAGCCCCCTATCACATGTGACCTTGGGCTATGTCCTTGCATAAGTTAACGATTGCGGGCACATCCAAGAGTGGTTTGGGATCAACCACTTTTCTCCCCGTAATCCACCTCCTGTTGCCACATATTCTTTCTCCAAAACCGTGGTTTCAATTGCGGCCCGCCTTCAACATTTTAAATTTCGTGCACCTTCAATCCCCGCAATGTGATAGGATCATCAATCTCACGATCTTGATGGTGCTCCTGAACTGATGGATTAGATATAACCTTCTTAAATCAATGGCTATGATTTATTTCATGATCTGAGCTTCGACAATTTCAATTTTTAACCTTCACGCTCTCCCAAAATGATTTTAGCCAGAGTCCATAGATTCATGCCATGTGTCCTCCTCAAATCATTGGTCCTCATTCACTTCGGGACTTTGGCCTTCGGGGGATTCAACTCCTCTACACTCACTTTCTCCTGGAGCGTTTTAATCAGAGTCCATGATCTAACGATGCGTGTTCTTCTCGTATCAACGGTCACAATCCCTTCGGGTATTCATGGTTCAGAAATATCAACTTTCCAACCATTCCTCCTTCCTTTTTTTATCTGGATTTAGCAATCGACTGACTTGTGTCTCTCAGAATCAGACGATTGATATTCACTTCGGGTTTCCAGGGTTCTGGAGTCTCAACTCTCAACTTTCCTTGATCAATTTTTCCTAGAGTGTTCCAACTAGAGTACACGATCTGTTGATGCATGTCCTCCTATAGATCGATAGTCCTCATCTCCTTCTACTCTTCAGGCTTCAGGGATTTCAAAACTCAATTTCGCTTCCTTCACTTTATCCTGGAGTGCTTTTCCCTGAACTGCACAGATTTCTGCCACGCATCCTTCTGGAAATCGACGACCTATATCTTCTTCAGCCCTCAGGTCTTTGATGATCTGGTTTCATTCCCAACCACAAAATCCCGAAGTAATTCTCTCCATAGTTGTGGATCGTGCGCCACTTGTCAGTCTTGACGATGGATGGTCCCTGCTTACTTTGGGACTTCGAGACTTTGACAAGTCCGCTCTCCTGCACTCATCCAAAGCCTTAACCTTTGTGCATTTATCTCTGGATCCAATGACCCTTGTTCCTCGGTTCTCAGATCCAATGGATCAGATATATACTTATTCTAGATCTAACGGTTGTCTTAACTACTGAAATGTATCTTAGATCGACGACTAAGAGCGACTTTGGACCTTCGTCCTTCGGGACTTCGGGACTTTTGATATTTTTTGGTGATGAAGCTCCTGAAGTAAATCTCCTGGAGTGATGTAGCTTGCTTACGTTACTTTATGATGTGGCACGAGCCGAGTGTCTACCATGTGTCACTCAGATGCATGATTTGCATGTACCTGAAATGCCGATTTCATCTTGACACTTTTCATTATTAGATTGTGCCATGTGTCCTTTCCAATGTGGTCTATCATATGTCCTTGTTGATGTGGTCTTATGACATGATCTTCCACATGTCCATGCTAACATCGTCTACTAACATAGATCTCCCTGATCTAACAATCATCATATATTCTCCAGATCTGATGGTCGAGAATTTATTTCGGCTGTCCGGCTCTCCGGGCTTTGGGTATTTCAGTTCTCAACTTGAAATTCTTGAAGTGATACATTTCCAAAGTGTAACCTCCTCATAATTTTAGACCCAAAACAAATGATGTTCACTGATCATGTTCTTAGATCGATGGCTTGATCTATCTTCGATGCTGCTCTTCTAGCTTATCCTATCCTTCCACTTAGAATGATCCAATGGCTGAGGGATATTTAGGTGATCCAATTGTCAATCATTTTGTGCTAGTTATCCTATCCTTCCATTAATTCAATCTGACGACTGACAGATATTTAGGTGATCGAATTATTAATCGTTTTGGTTTATCCTATGGAGATGTTGATCCTGATCACGTTTTTGTACTTCTCTTTTCCTTCTGAGATTTGATCTCTGCATACTGTTCGCTTCTCCTCCTGAGCTTATGATTTTCCTATTTTCCATCGTTGTTTTTGTTCTTACCATCAATGAAAATCACACACTTCCTGTAAAACATGCCAACAATATCCCCTTTTGGCATTGATGGCAACCCAAAAAGGATGCATTATTTTGCTTAGACCTCCAACTGTAGCATCCAAACCATGCCTTTTCTCCCCCTTTGACATCAATGTCAAAGAAAACATGATCCCCTTGAGTTGTGGTAGTAGTTTTTGGAGCTATAAGAGATTCAAACAACACATACTTCCCCTGACAGATAGGTTATTTTAACTTGATAATAGGGTCACGCCCAACTTCTGGTGTAGATACTCTAACTGAGCTTTTGCAAGTGGTTTAGTTAAGATACCAACTATCTTCTCTGTGGAAGGAATATAATGCAGATGAACAACTCTTTTTGTAATCTTCTCTTTGAGAAAATGATATTTTATTGGTATATGCTTAGTCTTTTCATGTAGAACAGGATTCTTGGAGGCACTAATGGCACTAGTGTTATCACAATGAAGTGGAATTGGATCAGTATAAGTTACCTTCAAATCTGCAAGAGTTTGTATCATCCATAAGATCTGAGCGGAGCAAGTAGCAACAATAATGTACTCTACCTCTGTAGTTGATAATGAAATAGATCCCTACTTCTTACTAAGCCATTCTACTAAAGAATCACCTAAGAAGAATGCACCTCCACTGGTGCTCTTTCTCTCATCCAAATAGTTTTCCCAATTAGCATATGAATATGCAGTTGATTGAAAATTTGGATTTCTAGGATACCAGAGACCATGAGTCATTGCACCTTTAAAATATTTGAATATCCTTTTGACAGCTCCTAAGTGACTTTGTTTAGGAGAAGACTGATAACTACCTAACATTCCAATAGCTTGCATTATATTAGGATGGGATGTTGTGATGTACAAAACACTGCCTATCATTGATCAATATGTTCTTTGATCAACATCAAGTGAAATATCATCTTTACTGAGCTTGCAACCAACCACCGTAGGTGTGCCCATAGGTGTAGAATATTCTATCTAAAACCTCTTTAACATCTCTTTCAAATACTTTTGTTTAGAGATAAATATCCCTGCAGAACTCTGATGGATTCATAAACCAAGAAAATATGACAATTCTTCTATCATGGATATCTCAAACTCAGTCGGCATTGAATTAGAAAACCGCTGAACTAAAGGGTCATTAGTGCATCCAAAAATAATTTCATCTACATAAACCAAAACAACTAATAAATCATCACCTTCATTCTTAATGTATAGATTACTATCAACAATACCTTTCTTGAACCCTTTGTCCTGTAGAAATTTGTCCAGTCTATAATACCAGGCTCATGGTTCCTGTTTCAATCCATATAATGTCTTTTTCAAATTATAGACATAGTCAGGATTATCTGTCAGCGAAAATCCTTCAAGTTTCTCCACATATACATCTTCTTCTAGATATCCATTAAGAAATTTTGACTTAACATCCATATGATATACTTTAAATTTCTTATGACGTGCATAGGAAAGAAACATTCTGATGGCTTCCAATATTGCCACTAGTGCAAAGGTTTCATAAAAATCCTTTCCTTCAACTTGTGCATACCCCTTACAGACCAACCTGAATTTATTCCTAACATTTTTTCCTTGTTCATTCATTTTGTTCTGAAACACCCATTTGGATCCAATTACATTCTTATCTGTAGGTCTAGGAACAATCTCCCATGTATTATTCTTCTCAATCTGATACAGTTCCTCATTCATTGTTTTTAACCAACTTGCATCTTTAGTGGCTTCATTAAAGTTCTTGGGTTCCACCATGGATATGAAGGATATATGTGATTGCTCGGTGTCTTTGATTATCCTTCTCCTGGTTTGTACACCTTTTTCTTTCTCACCAATTATCTAACTTTCAAGATGATTCTTTTGAGTAATTCTGGAGGAAGTATTTGATGCTATATGTTGATTTGAGTTTGCCTGAGTCTTTGTATCTTCATCTGACTCAGATTCTTATTTTTTGATTCTTGGACCTGTTCATCTTAATCTTCAGTTGTGTCCTCTGTAGCAGAAACAATATTGCTCACCTCTCTTAATCAAACTCCTTCATCAACCTTTAAATCAATGCAATCAACTAATTTATACAATCTTTTATTAAAGCATCTATATCCTTTACTACTGGTAGAATATCCTAAGAATATGCCTTCATCATCCCTGTCATCATACTTGCCAAGGTTTTCA